>WTSP01011276.1:38616-70614 GCA_025331215.1 Actenoides lindsayi
CCCCACGACTTACCCAAGATGATGGAGAGTGGCCTAGTAATGACTTCTGGCAGCTCCCTCAGCACCCCTAGGACTGGGTTCGGGACCAATTAAGCAATCTGGACATCCATAAATCCAAGGATCCTGATGAGATGCACTCATGGGTGCTGAGGGAGCTGCCAGAAGTCATTACTAGGCCACTCTCCATCATCTTGGGTAAGTCGTGGGGAACAGGAGAGGGGAAGGGTTATCTGACTGCATATTAGGGTGTTTTGTTCTGTTTTAGAAACGTAGCTGTTTTGCTGAAAGTATGTGAAACTACTGTCACACACACACACACACACACACACACATATATATATATATATATACATGGATCTCAGCTTGCGAGCTGGACTTGTCCACATATACATGCCTTTGGCATCAGTAACCATGTATCTGTTTTGATTTGACCTATATTTAGGCAAATTTAATAAATTTTTTAAAAGTATTCCCTCAGTTTTCACAGTTGCAATGTGAATGCAATTAGAGGGGTGAAACAAAATATTAAGCTAAATAAAGAAAATTCAGTATAAAAAAGATTGATGCCTTTCATTGCGCAGTAGTGTGCTCTTATTTGAAACATTGGCCACTATGCTCTCAAATGCAGAAAGAAAGGTGATTCAGAGAATAACCAAAAATTGAATTACTGTCCTAAGAGATTTAGCAGATAGATATTATTTGCTATAAAAGGAAATTTAAGTAAATAAAATTATACAAAATTAGGATTAGAATAAAAAAGGTAGATTTGAAATCTCCATTTGTATTAGGAGAGGCTGAAAACAAGATAGAGCTTGCTGGAATTGCAGCAAATTCACAATGTCTTTTCTAAGAAAATGTATTTTGTCCCTGCCAAAATACAGTTGTTTTATGGAACTTATTGTCATAGTTCAGTGTAGGGTTGAGGTTGAAAGTTTGGAAGGTTTTATAGATTGTATCTAACAAATTACAAATAGATCAAGCTTAAGTAAAGTATGAATTTATTAAATACTTGAAGGGAATCATAAATACTGGTCATTTGAGGAATAACACAGTTGATAAATAGCAAGGATAAGGACAAAAGTTTTCTGCCTACTACCATTTTCCTTGCATTGATTGCTCATTCCCATCATTTTTTAGCGGAGGACTAGCCATTGCTCAGGCTTACTTCAGTCATTCCCCTTTTCTTCAGGTCACAAGGATGCAAATAATTCTTCCTCTACTGTGTTACAGGCAAGGTTTAGGTGACTTTACAGTCACCTTTGTGTTTCATTCACAGGAATGAACTTCAGTAGAATCTTTGCAGCTCCTTAAGTGTGGAGCTGTGCATTCTGAAGACTGTTTGCGTGATATTCTTGTAGGAAACACCACCTTCATCTGTGATTGATTAAAACTGCTTTAAGCTTGAGAATGTCTCAGAGGACACCTTATTATAAATTTATTGCCAGCTGCCCTGAGGGTGACATGGTAACACTGATGATCAACTGAGAAGACAAGCTAATTCAGGCTCAGATGTGTTCCAGCCACAACGAATGCTTCATTGTTCAACTGGGCATGAGCATCTCATTGAAGTGGACATTGCTCAGAGCACAGTTAGTTTTATGAAAAGGTCAGAGACCACTAAAAGGACCACAAAAGAGTGAAGTCTAGTACATATAAGGTGATTTAAAAAAAACAAAACCAAACAAAAAGCCCACAAAGCAAAACAACAAACAAACAAACAAACAACCCCCAAAAACAATCTAAAAAAAAAGGAAAAAACAAAAACAAAAAAAAAAGAAAAAACCCCAAACCACAGCCCAAAACAGAAAGAAACAAAACACCCAGCTGCTGTGAATGTGTTGCACAATCAGCAGCACTAGTTTTGTTTTTTTTTTACTGGTTTTGGTTTTGCAGCAGGTCTGGTCTCTTGCACTAATATAACCAGGATAGTATGACACAGTTTTGGTGTTTAATTGCTGACACAGTTCCTTTTCTGTTTTAGTTCAAAAATACAGTGGGAGTTATTTGAACAGAAGAAACTATTCATGAAGTAGAACTAGCATCTTGCTCACCAGCTTTGCTTAACCTGGCATTTGTGCTGATTCACACAGAACTATCATTGAGGAAGAATACAGTAAAGTGTTGTAATTCTCATATGGTGAAACCAGTTAGTTCACCCTAAGGGCACTGAAATGTTTTCACAGAATGAGCTTAAGATTCACTGGATTGGTTCATCCTTATGGGAAAGCATAGCTTGCTGTATTTGCTGGCTTTGGACCCTAACATAGACTATTTGGGTGAAACCCAGACATCCAGCAAATGGTGGCAACCCCCCACTTCTCCTGTCAAGGCACTAGCTTAATGTATGTGGCTGGACTGGATTAGTACCTTTTGCTGATTGCCTGTGATAGGGAAGGGAAGAAGTTCCTCAGGTTCCTCCTTTCCTATCATGAAAGAAGATAGAGAGCTCTGGGAAAAGGTTTTTCCCCTTGCTTCTCATATCTTTTGTAAAGTCCCAACTATGGTTTTTACCTCCTTCTCACTTTTAAATGAGGGAACAAAACAGAAGTTTGATCTTCCTACACAAATTCTCTTCCTTTTATAGATGTTATATAAGGAAAAACACTTCTTCCACCTTGCTGTTATGCATCCAGGAAGGCTTTTCTTATGGTAACTAGTGGGTAAACCACTCTGCTTTTTTACCATGCTGTTTCATAAGCGCTGCACCTCTCCTTGGCCGGGATCCTCAATGCCATCCACCTTTGTAAGCTGTGGTATTGTGTTCCACCTTACCTCTACCAGGTCTACCAGTGCAGTAGGTGGGACAGTGCTGAATGTACAACACACTCAGCTGACTTTTGGTCATCCGAGTTATGTTTCAATCTGGACATCTGACCGTGATCAAATCTAAGCTACTTGGATCAAACCAAACATCAGGCTAACCTGTACCTAGAGTTTTATTTCACAGTTTGGCCCATGCAGCTTTTCAAAAACCATACAGTTAGATCAGCCTGATCTGTCATTAACCAGGTATGTCCAGTCTATTATTATGACAGAAAAAAACTTAGTGATACACTTCAGACATAAAGAAAGCGTGTAAGCAAGGCTTGAGCTTAAGTAAGTCTTATTACGTGGTGTGCTGCCTGGCTACAGCCTGGTACTGCAGCCTCACCTCCATCATGTGATCCAGTGTGTCAGACTGGCATCTGTCGCATAACCAGATCCACAGGGTCTCTTGTGGAACCTCGAGAAGTCTTGGAAAAACAAACTGTTCATCTCCTTAAGCCATTAGGGAGTCAACTGCCTATTTACCAGCCTAGTGGTGAAGTAAGTTCTCGGGAGGTAAAAGAGACCATGGCAGCACAGCATGTCTTCACATGCCCAAAATGAAAGTTATACCCACAAAAGCTGCCACTGCAATTTTGAGCTTGGAGTGTTCTCCAGATCTCTCATGGTTAATACTGTGGAATGTTCCAGCTGTGTTTGTAGGCATGAATGTAGGATGGAAAGCCAGTCCATAATTTTCTACCCACTGTTTATAAATGCCACATGTTCATAATGTGGGTTTCTCTTTTTCCTTCCCATTGTCTTGATATAGTCTGACTCAGATGGGGGGGAGGGGGGGAGATATTTTAAATGTTATTACACCATGGGAGAAGGATTTTTTTGTTTATTTATTTGAGGGTTGTCTGTTTGGCTTATTTTCCAGAGTTACTTCTACAATGATGACACTTTTAACTTCAACTATGCCCAAGCCAAAGCTGCCATGGGCAATTTTAGTGAGGCTGAAGAGGTATGTATTTACTTTCTTTGGAAAAAAAAACAAAAGTAGAAACATTTCCCACATACTCCCCTCTTTCCTTCCTGTTCTTCCTCCAGGTTTTCATGTTGGTTGAAAATAAGCAGGTTGAGTGGAATATCATCTTCCCTTTCTTAGAGGAACTAAAACTCTCAGTGAACACTATTCTGAAAAGATTATCTTGATAATCTTATAATGTAAGGTATATGGGGAGTCATGCTGCTTGTGGTGCATCACAAGAGTGCTTGCAGCTATCTCTAATTGATCAAAGAATGCCTTCTTAATCAGATTTCATATGCTTTGTCTGGGATCCCAGGCAGTCTTATTGTTCAGACTGATTAGGGCATGCTGAGTAATAGACACTGAATAGTTAAGATCTTCTAGGTGTCCCTAGAAATTTGTGTTAAAAAAAATATAAAAATTATTCTTCCTCTGGGAGATGTGGGAGGAAAAGAGGAAGTGCTCACTATCTTATTCAGCAGCATCTAGATGCAGCTGGAAGAGATTAAGTTCTACACACAGCATTTTTTGTGTCTATGTGCAGTAGAAACTTAATTACAACTAAAATATGCAAAAGCAAATAGCTATTATGAAGATGGAAGCAACATGTTCCACAAGACCAGAAAGAAGAGAAGCCAGGAAAAAAAAACCAACCACATAGTCTAAAGTGAATCTTAAAGGTTTGGATGGTTTGGGTTTTGGGGTTTTTGTTTGGTTTGTTTTTTCCCCCCATCTTTCTAACTTTTTAACTCTTCAGGTTGCCAACAGAAGAGCCCCCCTGTTTTTTCCTCTCTTTTCAGTCTTTCCTCATAATTTTCTTTTTTCTTTTTTTTTTTTCTCTTCCCTCCAGCACCCACCCCCTTTATTTCTGTCACCTGAAATTGCCTCTCACTTTAAGAAAAAAATCCAAGACTGCCAGGCAAAATGGATATATATTTCAATTCACCTACCTTAATTTAGTTAGCTTAATGAAAATGTAAGTGAGTCTCTTTTAAAACCATGCTAGCAGGCTATGATTATTCCTGAGACTTCATAAAAATGATAATGCTATAAGTAATCTTTAGCTGCAGCCAGGGAACAAAGATACACAAAGGTGTAAACTGCTGTTAATCCGTATTTTTCCTCTTATGTTCTTACAAAGGATTCTATATAAACTTGTGTTATGTAGCTGATGCATTTAAATAACAAAATTATGTAATTAAATTGATTAGTCTGGCCTAATGTCTAATCTTTGATTGTGATGACACTTTCATATAAAGATCACCCTTCCCTAGTGTCTCAAATACTTGTAAAATATATCCATATAAAGCACTTGTTATTTAAAAGCTTACCTTCATGGATATAATGAAATAAAACCTATCATGAAGTGCTATTTACAGTGATAATGCTGCTGTCTTTTTATTGCTTCCCTCTCACCCTTTCCCTCCCCACCCCCACACAGAAAAATTAGGAAATCAGCTATGTTTAAACAATAAAAATGTCAGTAACTTGTGGAACTCACTGTTCCAGTGCATATATCTGCTCCTATAAAGGTATTTTGAGTTTTGCCAGTAGCATTCTAGTGTATTTACAAATATACCTGCAGAGAGGAATAAATAGCTTTTTTTTTTTTTGTGAGCAAAGCCAGAGTGCATTTTTACATGTATAACTTGCCCCCACACATCCCTTTAGATGTAGAATGTAATAAACCTGTATTTGTACAGTAAGTTACAAAAGACTAATGTTTTGCCTCTGAACCTCACTGAAACCAAAACAGTTAGAAGTGGCTTATTGCTGACCTGGAATGATCTCTGACATGTATGGGAAGGAAAGGCTCATATATATGTGAAACTTCTGGTATTTCAAGAAGATGCTAATGTAATTGCTTGCATTGCTTTCCAAACAAACACATTCCAAATAGCTTTTCCCACAGGCCCAGTGTTCCTTTGTGCTGTTTGTGTTGCATGGCCGCCCACTGGCACTCGTTCAGAGCAGGCTGCGCCTCTGCGCAGCTTGGTGTTTTGAAGCTGCACAAGTCCCTTGATAATCATGGCACTGTTTGAATTCTTCACCTACCTGACACAGAGAGATGCCCCAACGCTGCTCTTGCATACCCAAACTCTTCTCATAAAGCAGTTGTTCATGTGGCTTAAGCCTTAGCTACATGTTGAAACGAGGCAGGTCTGCCTTCTGTTTGCTTAAAAGTACATGCATGTATAATCTTTTCTTTTCCTTCTTCCTGCAGGTGTTCCTTTTGATCCAGAGTGAGAAGATAAAGAATGATTTTGTTTACCTTAGCTGGCTAGCTCGCTGCTGTGAGTCACTTTACTCTCAATATTGCAGAATACAGATCCTCCTCTATTGCATCAGTCTTGGCAATCCACATCCCTAATTGAGTTTAATGTTGTAGGTGGATTCAGGACTATGAAAGTGAAAAGCTGATTGCACTAGTTACAGCGTGGTTATTGCACCTTTCAGACATCTGGCTTTAGTAAGCAATTACTGCCTCAGTGCACTGCTGTTATTGTTCCATCAATGCAGCTTTGTCCTATCCAGCGAACCTTTTCCCTCTCAATTGGCTACTCAATTACTTGAGTGAAGATTTTCTGTCTTAAAAGACTGAGTTACAACTCTAGATGTTCAGAGTAAAACACAAAATAGAAGCATCCATACTGGGTCAGGCCTGAAGGTCTGTCTACCTCCAAGAGCAGCCAATGTCAGATGTCTAGGGAAGAGAAGAATCAGGCAAGCATATGCAGTAGTTTTTCTTCCTCCCATGTTACCTTTTTTGTTGTCCAAACTCCTGTGCCTGAAGGATGACCTTTATAATCTCCAGTCTGGGTTTTTTTTCTATAACGTCTTCCATTCTTTCCTTTAACCCAGAAAACTTTTGCTAGGTTTAATGCCCTGTAGCAAATTTTATTTAGTTTTTCTGAACCAGTTTTTAAAACATTGCAGAGTACACCTCAGTACAGCTATAGCTACAGTACCACAATGCAAAGTAGTATGAAGATGGGCTTTTCTAATGACTCTAGTCTGAGACCCCCTGGGCTAATTTGTTTTCCTTACAGTGCCTCAACACACAAAAATGGTCTCTTATCAAACAATTTTCAGTAGTTGCACGTTTTGGGACGTTCTGCCATATTGCAGATGAGGTCAACATCTCTAACCTGATTTTTCCAGACAGGCACATCTCAGCTATGGATCCCTATCTATGGCTCTATTTTAGGACATGCCAATTTATTTCCTTTTTCATTAAGCTGTAGTACCTGGTTGTGTTTGAGTCATTTATATGTGAATGTTTTATGTGAATTTTTTTGATGGGAGAACTCCCACTGCAAAGGGAACTCATGGTTGTTCAGTAGACAGTGTTCATTTCTTTGATTTACTGCTATAGTAGTTCTTTGACATACATCTTGGGGTGCAGAACTCTTTGAAGGTGCTACTTATTATACAAGAAGTAGAATTAACACCATGGTATCAATTAAAAATTTTCTAGCTCTTCCATAGGAGTTGCTATTTATTGTTGAGTGTGCCTTTTGCCATTCTGAATTACCGATGAAGTTTCATCAGAGCTGCTGTATTCTTCTGTGTGTGTCTTAAAATTTTGATTTTTCATTCCCAAACAGCTGCTAGAATTCTTTGCAAACAACTGTTCAGTGATGAACATAGTTATCTTTTTTTGTGTCGAGTATGTAAATTACTATTGGATCCATCTGGATAAAAGCTGCTGTAGAAAACACAAAGCATTATAATACATTCATGTCAGAGTATGATTAGGTATTGAGTCGTCAACAGTTCAATGCTGAAATATTTCCAAAGGCCAAAAAGTAACAGAGATGCATCTTTTTTGGATGACAGTATTTTTTTGTTTAATATTATTTTACTATTTATACCAAATTCTTCTTGAAGAGAAAGTAAAAAAATCCGATTGAATTAGCACAGTACTCCATTTCTCTAGATAGATGAGTTGGTATTTGGAAGTTAAGACCTGGCAGTTTGCCACTGAGTAAGGTATCTAGAGATGATGAAAGAAAAATCTGATCTGATGTCTTGCTGCATCCTAAATGAGAAGTGTCTATAAATGCTGTGATTTGGTGTTATGTGGTTATTTTTTATGATTGCCACCCATTCTACCTGCAACAGATGTATTGGCACAGTGGGCACAGATATAATAAGCCAAATAGTCCCTCTTTTGAAAGGGCACAAGAGTGGTCCATGTGTGAACAGCTGACTACTCTGTGAGTGGCTGGTAAGATTTGAAAAAGAAAGGTATACTTAATTTCATTTTCTTTTCTTCCAGTACTTGAATGAGTCTGGAATTGTCAATATCAACCTCAGATTCAACAGAATGGATTCTATGTTCAAACACCCTACTAGCTGAGATGGAAGATTCATATTCTTTTATTTCTAACTGTGTATAGCAATTTAAAGTTAAAGGCCAATGAAAAATTCTAGTCATATAGGCAAATATAGAAACCAACACAAACTCTCAACAATTTAGAAACCTTTTTTCTAGTAAAGGCATAATGACAAGTTTTGTTATGCTTGGAAGGGCTTGTTATGAATTGTGGGAATTGAATGTTTAGACTGAGGTGGGCACCAAGTATTAAAGACCATAGTTTGCTGCCAATTAATTTTTTTCAGTGTGTAAGAACACAGAATCCAAAATCTCATTATCTAAATGGATTGCCAGTTTATTGTCCTGCATAAAATAACTTCTCTAATGCTTTCCATTCTGTTCCTTAACCATATCTAAAATTGTAAGAGCTGTGCTTATTGCTGTATCTGTGAAATACAACGTGAGATGTAAACACCATACTTATTCCTCCTGATATTGGGATTCTCTGATGAATTGGCTGTTATCACTAGTAAGACAGAAGATAGGGACAAGTTTCCCTTCTCCACCTCATGCTCGCAGGGTGAGGCATGCACTAAGCAATGAAATTTAGGAACACTTATTCCACCTGCCATTGAGCATTGTGCGTGGCATATTCTTTTCACAATCCCAGCTTTTTGTTGTTATTGCAGATATTATGAATAAGAAACCACAGTTGGCCTGGAAGCTCTATCTGAAGATGGAGACCTCAGGGGATTCCTTTAACCTATTGCAGCTCATTGCAAATGATTGCTACAAAGTGAGTCTTCTCTGTAGAACTTGGTGTGAAGCATGTTAATGCAGTGATTGTGCCAACAGCCTTTTTTTTTTTTTTCCTTTTAATGATCTCCATTGTCATCAGTAGTGAACTTTCTTTTATAACAGAGGGATGTCTAATAACGTAGATGAGTTGGTAAGGATTAGTCAGTATTTTAACCTACCGGCCTTCTTGGTAGACAACCCACTGATTAAAACATCGGTAAAGTATCCGTATTGATAGCTCAAACCTGCAGTAATAATTTCTTCTCCTACTAGGGATTCACTGATGGTAGAAATGACAAGAAACTTAAAAAAAAAAAAAAAAAAAATTAGCATAGTTTCAGCAAGGAGCCTCATGCTGCCCCCTTTTTTTTTTTTTTTTTTTTTTTTTTGAGATAGTGTTATTTTTTTCCTTAAAGCTTGTAATGGCAATGGGAGATACTCCTTTGTTAGTCATAAGGAAATGGAAAGAGAATTCCCACAACTACTATCTGCCCAAATGGGGCACAGAGACACGGGGTGTGTGTGTGTGTGTGTAGTCATCAGGAATAAATCTACTCAGAAAAAAATGATGAGCTTAACTGCCTACAGCAAGACCCCTGCTAACAGATAATAGTTCTTCTCTTGAACCTTTTCTAGAGGGGACTTTTAAAGAGATGAGGTTAGACAAAGCCATCTAACATTTTTAGAAGTCAAGCTAGACAAGACAATGTCCACTTCAGTAGAACAGTTTAGAACAATTAAAATATATGCTACCTTACTTGTACTAAGCTTCTAGATTTTTACTCATTCTGATCCTCTGTGCTAGTACACTGCTGGCACACCTCCAAACTCTAGCTTATGCAAAGCTATGTTAATAGTGAAGAGATCTTGGAAAGCTGATTACAATTCTGCCTAAATTCCTAGCATTTAATTCTTCAGATGTCTATACATAGTGAGACTTAGCTCCGATTCAAGTTCTTTTGCTGTTCTTCAAAGCAGTGAAAGAAAACATGAGAGTTTCATCCACAGGATGGATGTAGAGGCATATAAAGAAAACTTTTTGAGAGGATTGTAAATGACACTATAAGAGAAAGAAAAATTACTTGTCCTTTGCAGAGTACTGCTGTGCAAGACTTCAGTAGACAATGACAGGATGCTGTATCCAGCATCCTCTCTGCCATCTACAAGGGTGACTGCAGTGTTGGGACATAGAGGAGGAGCAGCGCAGTGACAGGAGACAAGGATGTTCTTTGGAAAAGTGTCATGGTGAGACTCAGGCCATCCACTTTTCAGGATGTATTGGCCAGAGCCAGAAGGTGGACTTAAGTTATTTGGGGAGCAACCAGTTTAGATTTAATTTAAATTATAGAATATAAAGACAGACTGTAATTTTGTGATTGTGCAAATACAGTAATTCATAGTTTTAAGAAGGCAGATGTGAGAAGAGCAGAACACAGGTAACAGATGTAAAGCTCACGGAGCTGGTTCAGTGGAGCGTAATGCAAGTGAATACACAAGAACTAGCAGCCATAGTCATCTGAGAGGTACAGTGATCAAGCTTGCCATCATAGAGGAAAGATAGTAATCTGAGTCCTAATGGAAAATCTTCCAATGATTCTCAGTTCAGCCAAGCTTTTTAAAGAGCAGCAATGTCTGTATACTCTCTGTAACATTCTTTTTTGCTCTTTCCTTCACCTGACCAAAGTTCTCAAAGTTCTCCTGTTCTCAAATCTATTTGAGAACCATGTTCTCAAAACCTAATAATCACATAAGTGAAAGTCAGAAAATCTACCTTGGCATCTCAAAAGCATTCTTCTAAAACCGAGCAAATTATCTCTTGCACATCTTTCAAGTATTTAATCCACCATCTGACCCTAAAAGTGTTGCTGTTCAAGCAAGTTGCTGTGCCTCTGGTGTTTCCTGTAGCTGCAATTTCATAGAATCATAGAATACCAGGTTGGAAGGGACCTCGAGGATCATCTAGCCCAACCTTTCAAGGTAAAAAGTTTAAAAAAAAAAAAAAATAAAAAGAAAAAGAAAAGAAAAAGAAAATATATAGTTTAAATGAGATGGCTCAGCACCCTGTCAAGCTGAGTCTTAAAACTGTCCAATGTAGGAGAATCCAACTCTTCCCTTTGGAGATAATTCCAATGTCTAATTGTTGTCATGGTGAATTTTTTTTTTTCTGGAGTCCAATCAGAATCTTCCCAGGAGTAACTTGTACCCATTACCCCTTGTCTTTTCCATGTGACTCCTTGTAAAAAGGGAGAGTCTCTGTCCTCTTGGTAGCCACCTTTTATGTACTGGTACATGGTAATAAGGTCTCCCCTAAGCCTTCTCTTCTCAAGGCTGAACAAACCCATTTTTTTCAGCCTTTCTTTATGTGGCAAATCTTCCAGTCCTCTGATCATCCTCATGGCCCTTCTCTGGACCCTTTCTAGCTTGTGCATATCTTTTTTGTATAGCAGGGACCAAAACTGAACACAGTACTCAAGGTGTGGTCTAACCAGCACTGAGTAGAGTGAGATAATGACTTCTTTATCTCTGCTGGTGATGCCCTTGTTAATGGCAACCCAGTATCCTGTTGGCTTTCTTTGCTGTTGTAGCACACTGTTCACTCATGTTGAGCTTGTTGTCCACCAAGACCCCCAGGTCCCTTTCCACAGGGCTGCTCTCCAGCTAGGTGGATCCCAGTCTGAGCTGCCTTCCTGGTTTATGTCTTCCCGGGTGCCAGAACTTATACTTGTCTCTGTTGAACTTCATAAGATTCCTGCTAGTCTAATCCTCTGGCTTGTCCAGGTCTTCCTGGAGGGTGGCTCTCCCTTCTGGAGTGTCAACTTCCCCACTCGTTTTGGTGTCATCTGCAAACTTCATCAGGGTCCTCTTGATCCCAACATTCAAATCACTTATGAAGGTATTAAACAGTGTTGGGCCCAATATTGATCCCTGGTTGACCCTGCTTATGACTGGTTGTCAGTTTGAGAAAGGCTGTGCCCAGAGGTGTCAGCCAGTTCCCCAGCCACCACACAGACCACTTGTCTAGGTCGTAACGTGTCCGTTTCTCTAAGAGGAGACTAGGGGAGACTGTGTCAAAAGCCTTGGAGAAGTCCAGGTAGACCACTTGCCCTGCATCAACCGAGCAGGTTACGTTGTCGTAGAAGATGATCAGGTTTCTCAAGCATGATTTGCCCCTGGTGAATCCACATTGGCTTTTCCCAGTTACGTGCTCCAGTGATAGTCCCCAGGATGATTTGCTTCATAACTTTCCCCGGGATTGAAGTGAGGCTAATGGATCTATAATTACCTGAGTCCTCCTTGGAACCCTTCTTGTAAATGGGGGTGACATTAGCCTTCCTACAGTCTTCAGGCACGTCTCCCGATCTCCACGACTTCTCAAAGATTATGGAGAGTGGCCTCGCAACGACGTGGGCCAGCTCTCTTAATGCCCTCGGGTGGATGACATCCAGGCCCATCAATTTGTATGGATCAAGCTCCTGTAATAGTTGACACAGCAATTCTTCCTTCACTGACAGCAGGTCTGCTTCTGCATTAATCTCGATTTTTGGGACCCAACAGCACTGGTAAAGACAGAGGTGAAGAAGGGTGTTGAGGACCTCTGCCTTTTCAGCATTGCTGGTGACTAGTTCACCTCTCCTGTTTAATAGTGGGCCAACATTCTCCTTCTGTTTCTGCTTGTTGTTAATGTATCTGAAGAACCCTTTCTTAAAGTTTCTGACATCGCTGGCCAATTTCAGTTCAAGCTGAGCTTTTGCTTTCTGAACTGCATCCTTGCACACCCTGGCAATGCCCTTGTAATTTTTGGAAGGTAATGTTCCATTTTCCATGTCTGGTACATTTCCCTTTAGGTCCTGAGCAGACCCAGAAGCTCACAGTTAAGACAACTTCCTTTGCCTTTAAAGGGGATGAACTGGTTTTGTGTATCTAGGAGAGTGTTCTTGAAAAACTCCCAGCACTCACTAGCTCTTTTATCCTCCATGAAAGCTTCCAACAGAATCCCTTCAAGCTGAACCCTGAGAGAGCTGAAGTTTGCTCTTATAAAGTCTAAAACCTTTGTCTTGGAACTAAGCTCCAGCATGCTCAGCAGTATCCCAAATTCCACAATACTGTGATCTCTGCAGCCAAGGCTGTCACTGAGATTAGCAGAGCATGTTTTCTTTGTTTGAGAGCAGCGAGTCCAGCAGCATCCCTTCCTTACGTGATGAGATATAGATCATAGATATAAATCTAACATTTATATAAGGAAGGAGTCCTCTAAGCATTCCAGGAACTTGATGGATGATGGGTGAAGTGCTGTGTTGTTCTTCCAGCAAATGTCTGGATGAAGTCTCCCGTAAGAACCAGGTTTTGTTGACCCAAAGCTTGCTTAATTGACCCAAGTATTGGCTCATTGGTCTTGTCTTGGTTTGGTGATCGGTAACAGATGTCTACTGTAAGGTCTCACTTGGAGACAACCCCTCTGATTTGGACTCGGTGGCATTCGAATGGGCTTCCACAGTTACCATAGGTGATTTCTGTATATTCAAGGTTCTTAATATAGAGTGCGACTCCTCATCCTCTTCTACCCTGCCTGTCTTTACGAAATAGCCTATAGCCATCTGTCACAATCCACAAGTCATGTTAGTTGACCCATCATGTTTCAGTTATTGCTATGATATCATAACTTTCTGACTGGGCACGGAGCTCCAGTTCCTCCTGTTTGTTTGCCAGACTGCGTGCATTAATATACATACACTTTAGGTGACTGGTCTTTTGATTCTCATTTAGGGAGACAGTTGAGGCACATATTAGACTACTCTGGTTGGCCTGATTTATTCCCTAATTGGTTGTAGTGGTGATGGTGGTGTGGGCATTGCTGTTTTGGATCCCTCCCCCCGCATCCTTCAGTTTAAAGTCCACCTCACCAAGTTGGCCAGCCTGCTGCCAAAGGTTCCCCTGCTTTTGAGACAGGTGGATTCCATCCCTTCCCAGCAGGTTGTAGTCCTCATAGAAGGTCCCGTTATCATAAAAGCCAAAACCCTCACAGCAACACCAGCCATATAGCCAGAAGTTGGTCTGCATTATGTGGCTATTCCTGTCTGCTCCCAATCCTTGAACTGGTAATATGGAAGAAAATATAACTTGGGCACCAAAATTCGTCACTTTCTCCCCAGAGCCTTACAGTCTTTCTTGATTCTGCCTAAGTCTGAGCTTACGGGTTGTTCGTGCCTACGTGAAAGAGTAATAATGTATAGTAGCCTGTGCTCTTAACAAGTTGTGGCACCCTCTTGGGAACATCAAGTATCTTAGCTCCAGGAAGGCAGCATACCTCATGTGACTCCCTGTCAGGTCGGCAAATGCATGCTTCTGTGCCCTTTAACAGGGAGTCTCCCACTGCAAGCACATCTCATTTCTTTCTGTGATATCTGCCCTGTGCTGTTGGTTCAGTTGCACCTTGTGGGTCTTGCTCGTGGGTGTTAACTGTCATTAAGACTTCAAATCTGGTTTTAGTTGAGATGCTGAAGGGTGGAGACTGTGGTGGAGACGTGTTTGTGGGACACCAGGGTCCAGGGTGCTTCATTCTCAGCAGTGTCTGTTGCTGGAACTTGGTTCTGAAGCCCCTTATCAATCTCTGCCACTGTTCCTCCAGTGCTATGCAGCCTACTTCTTGTTTCCTGTAATTCAGCCACCTGATGTACCAGGTTGTCCACCTGTGCACACCTTGTGAAAACAAGTTGATGATTAGACTTTAGGTAGAATATCTCTTTAGACCATTTTAAGTCTCACTTAAATCAGTTGATTACTTTGCCTAAATTCTTCTCAAAACCTCATTGTACTCTAGAGGACAAGCAGCTCCACGATTTGGATTTATCTAGAGCTCTTAAATCTGCACATACAGGGCTAAATTTTACAGTCTAATTATGTGTCTACCTATGGCCATAAATGCCTGCTCCAAAGACCAAGGAGTTTTATTAAAAAAATTATTACTATAGTGTTATAACTTGCCTTTCTACACTACCAGCTGTTTGTACCTCTTCCACTAAACGGCAAGGCCCATGTTGTTTGAGTTTATGTAGCGTTTTCCAGTTCTTTCTGAAACATTATATTGTATTGGAAGTCTACAGACAGCACCACAGCTGTAAGTTAAGAAGGCAGTGACACTGGGCTGCATTCAACAGAATGCTGAAGGAACACTGATGGAGCACGGCCAGGAGCGTCCTGAGATTAGGTGTAGCCAGACGCCCCATGGCTATGCTGATAGAAGGTGCTCAGTGAGGAAGCTGGGATGCAGGACTTCTGGCTAATTTCTTGCAGCTTTTCATGGAATAGCCCATCTTAACCATATAGGGAACAGCACATGACTTGGATGAAGCATTTCCTGCTTTTACGTCAGATAGAAGGAAGACATTAAACCGATATCTGCTTAATGGAACTAGATCAGACACGAGCTTGGAGACATCAGTAATTTTTTTCTTTTTAGCTGACACATCTGATACTGTTTATACTCACTATCTTAATTCCCATTCAGTTAAGTGCTTGCCAGTCACTTGTCTTAAAATCACCATTTATGTGAAGAAAAGGGAATTATTACTTGTTCTGTAATACCTCTGTTTCTCTGACAAACTTTTCCAAACATACCTCCCACAGCCTGTCCTTTCTCTCAGCAGATGCAGGCTTCCAGCCCCCAAAGGATGGGAGGCTGTGCTCAGTCTGCCTTCTGTGCTCTCTCATGGGAAGATGCTAGCCACAAACAACAGTGCTGTTCAGGCTTGCCCAAGTGAAGAACACTCACAGTCACAGATAAGGTCGACATGAGTTATGCTGACTTCCAAAGCCACAGTTACTGTAGTCACTCTTTTTGCATCGACTGTCGCCTGCCAAATTGCCGCTTGTTCCCATTGCCAAGTAGAGAACCTAAGGCAGACAAGATAGGGTACACAGTGGATTTTCCTAAGATCAGGGAAATTTTGGATTATAGAGTCACTGAATCTTATTTTGTACTGTTCAGTAGCAGTGAAGAAAAATATTTAGCTCCAAGTTTAATCCAAAAGACATCCAAACACGTCTCTGTGACCATCTCCACATAAGGAAAAGTGGTTCTGTTTTCGTATGTTTGAACTAGTTAGAAGTTGATATTCTATCGAGGACTTTGGTATAGTCAGGATGACACTAGACAGGGCACCTGATAAAAAGAGCAGTTCTGTAAGCTAGTGTTATCTGTGTATAATCAAAACAACAGTGCTGCTCATTGCCGACTAATAAAGTTCTCAGTACAGGTGATCTGTAAACTGACATAGACCAATAATGTTGGAATACCACTTGTTTCACTACCTAGAACTGAAATCTGCCTGTTCTGTGTCACTTGCTGCCTTCAGGAAAACTGGGAAATGCACATTGCTTCTATGACTTGCTGCTGATTTCAGAAAACAGCTCAAAATTTTAATCCACTTCAGAAAGATGATCATATAGTCAGGAATAACGTTTCACTTTCTGTGCAGATGCGTCAGTTTTACTATTCAGCCAAAGCGTTTGAAGTTCTGGAGAGACTGGACAGTAATCCTGAATACTGGGAAGGCAAGAGAGGTGCTTGTGTGGGTGTCTTTCAATTGATCATAGCTGGCCGAGAAGCCAAGTGAGTATTCTGCGCTGTATCTGAATTTATTTCACGCTTTTTGTATTTGCAATTAGCTGTAAGCCAGAATCATGGTTTTAGCTTTAGGACTATGTGTCCTCTTCCAATTCTTTATTGACCTTTCAGAGAATAGACACTGGTCAGTGTCAATCAATTTGAAGTGTATCTTCCACACCAACAATTATAGAATATATGGTGAAGAATAATTTATCAGTGAATGCTGTGAAGTGTAGGAAACTAAAATACTTTAGTCATTATACTAGGAAGAGCTAAATTATAAATGTAGCATGTTCATGAACTGAGCGAAAAGAACTTAATTTCCTGTTGATGGCATAAAAACAGAACTCGGGAAACATTTACTCAGTTCTGTAGGAAGAATGTGATTTCTCTAAACAGCAAGTAGATAAGACTGTGTTGTCACTTAAATTTGCTTTCTGAAGACACTGTCCATGTCAGACAAATGTGCTTACTCAATGAAAGCTTGAAGGAAATTATCTGTGTTACTGCTACTTGTGGTTTTGGCCCATTTCATGGAATGGGAGAATGAGAGAGAGTAGTGAGGCAGTATTTAAGAACTGTTCCCTCATGAATATTCTGCTGTGATGCCAGATGGGCATCATCCCTTGGCCAAATTTGCCATTTCTTACATGACTGGTAGGTGTTATCTTGGCTTCTGCACCTTCCTTGTATTCCCTTCTCTGCTGGAATAATCTTATTAATCACTGCACCCTTCAAGCGTCCTTTCAGCAATTAGTACAGTAGATGCAGTAAAATACTCATAGCTTGCCCATGTTTCAAGATGCATGCAACTTCTTGCTGTAAAGTAGCTAGCAAACTCCAGCTTCATATTGGTTTATCCTATTGGTAGTATTCATTTCCACGTTACTTGTATTTGTGTAAGGTGCTTTGGCAGCATTAAGCCAGGTGTTGCCATACTGAAGATGAGCAAGTAGCATTAGAGACAAAAAAAAGTGTTTGCTTTGTCCTGGGGAACTATTTTGCAAAACTAAGGATTTATGTATAAATACACCACATGTGCATACACTAAACTGCAAACTATATTTTGCTGATTTTTAATTATTTTTTTTTTTTTTTACTTTTCATTTCTCTCCTTGTTGCAATTGTATGCAAACCTTTTTTTATCCCCTGGGATCTCTTATCTACTGTGCACTTTTCCCTATTCCTGCTTTGCAGACGAAGGGACCTCTCTGTCTAGGAACCATGTTTTGCACAATAGTTTGGGTGTCGGTAGTTGTAGATTTTATTATTTGGGTCTTACACTCATTTAAATCTTTGCTTTTCACCTTTGTAGAGAGACTCTAGGGGAAGTACTGCATCTTCTGAAGAGCCCTGGTAATTCTCAAGTAGAATACATTGTCCGCATCATGAAAAAGTGGGCCAAGGAGAACAGAGTCCCTGTTTAAGTCACTGCCACAAAATGAACCAGGTGTGTTACTATTGTGTGTGTGGCTGTAAGATGTGGGTCTTGGTTTCTCCTGTGCATTCTGGGTATCTCCTTCCTTGCAGGATGTTAGTTGACCCAGCTGAGCAACAGTATAGTGCAGGAAGATTGCAAAACATTCAGCAAGTTTTTGGTTTTGTTGTTTTTTTAAAATTATTATTAAAGCATTATTAGTACTTTTTCTGTTGCACCACCCTCTATTCCTCATTCCAGTTCCAGGTTTTTTTACTAGTAATTCCAGCCCTCCACATGTCAAAATGCTGCTCAGATGTTCCCCAGATTTCTCCACACAAGTTACTGGACTGTTTTGTGGGGATTTTTTGAGCAAGTCTTCTGGCTTCTGGAGAGGAATCATTTGTTAAATGACTGATACAAATCTGCACCAGCAAGTGATGGAATGTGGCAAGAAGAGAGGATGAGGGGGACAACCAAAAGCCAGTATTAGGATATCAGATAATACATAAAGACTTCTGTATATTACCTGTCAAGGATAAAATACAAACCGTATTCTGAGCACAGGCCTTTTCTAGATAAATTTCAGTAACTAATACCTTCCTTTCTTATTTTTCTCTATAAGGATTGTTTTTTCTCTTACCATTATTTTTGAAGATGAGGGTTAATCAACCCAAAATGCCAAGCTGCAAAGTGGCTTGTTTGCTTTCTAGGTTGGTAGCAAAACACATCTTTTTCAGAGCATGGAGATTTGACTGTTGCTCAGTCTTGCTTTCAGGTTTGACACTCAAAATATTTATTCGTGTTAATATATTTAAAGCAAGTAATCCATTTAGTTTAGCAATCTGATGGATGAAAGAACTGGATATTTTGAAACATTTTCTTCAGCATTTACCATCTTCATTGGCAATATATTTATTATACTTTTGGATTTATTATACTCTCCTGGTTCTGAAGGAGAACAGTTCAGGGAATACATAATTCTAAAAGAAGGCAACAGTAGTAACATGTATTATAGATTTTGTAGTGAAAAACTTTTGTATATTATTTCTAAAAGGAAAATTTAGATTTTGTAAGTTTGTAAAATACTTACAAAGTATTTTTTTACCTTTTTGGGGGGGAACTCAGAATACTGTATTCTCTACTGTCTGTTCTTTGATTAAAGCTCTTGATTGAATCTACAGTTGAATGCCTTGTTGGTCTGTGTTGCTTCATGCTGCAGAAGTTGAAATAGTACATTCATTTTGCTGTGGAAGAGGGCAGATTTGTGACTGGTCATTAAATGCACGTTCAGTAATCAGTCAAAGGCACGCCAATAGCCCTGGTCCTGATTTTATGGTAGCTTGCTGTAATAAGCAGGCTGGGTGTATATGGAATATATAGACCTTTCTGCCATATAACATGTCAGTATTTTTACTGCTTTAAGCAAAAACTGTGGGCATCATCATTCAGGTATTTAGAAGTACATGGACAGTTGTGGATAGTTGCATTTATATGCATTTACATCTAGAAAACTGATCTATCATAATAGCAACAATAATAGAGCCTTGCACCAGGAGCAATGTCACATTCATTCAAAAGAGGTGTGAAAGCAGCAGCATTTTCACTGAAAGTAGTTAAACTCATTTCACTTGTAAAAGGCATTTTTCTTTCCCATCCCAGTTTAATTAACTTGCAAGCAGATTGGGAATACAATTATGAGTCTTGGTACAAAGCTTCAAAAAATCATGTTGGTGGCTTTGTAGCAGATGTTAAATGCATCTAATTACTCCCTTTATTGAAGCTTAACCTGCAGGAAAGCCGAAGAGCATCCAAATCCATTGCAGACTGTTTTACATGCTGGCTGAATCCTCTGAAGTAAGTGTGATGGCATTGCAGCATAAGGGTTTGAGGACTAATTTTAAATTCTCTCTCCATGACCAGTGGAGAAGTTTTTGAAAACTTCACCTTTATTCGCTCTAGTCACAAAGTCACAAAGTCATATCTGATATGCTAAATAATGTGGGGTTTAGTACAGTGCATTTTACTGAGTGGTAATAAAGCTTTTGTCATTTAAACCATAAAGAACAGGGGACTGCAGAGCTTTCCCTTGAGCAGTGATGAAATAAAAGATATATTACGTATTGTTCTGGCATTTAAGGTCTTGGTAGTGGAACAGGTATGTAGGTACTATTAAAATGGAGAACAAGAAAAGTGATGAAATATTGGTGTTTATTTTGCCTGAGAAATACATTCTACAAACATCTTTGGTTGATTAATCTGAGATCATATTCAAAGAACAGAGGCATGAATAGGAGTTGCCTTAGCTGATATAGAAAGGGAAATTAATAAAGAATTTCTAAAGCTGTTTCTCAGGTAGAGTTTAAAAAAAATTATCCCTGCCCATTTCCATATTTCCCTGAACTGTGGAAATTTATGGACTCAGGGTACTCTAAATAGGACAGCTAAGAGTGAAGGTAAATGTAGAAAAAAACAACTAAAGTGACCTATACAGAACAAGCAGGCAGTGAAGAATGTATGTGTTAAGGATATCCTGTTAAGGGTAATAAAAAATGCTTTTATAAATACATTATTAACAAAAGGAGGGTCAGAGAAAATCTCCACTCCTTATTGAGGCAGGGGGGGGAACATAGTAACAGGAGATAAGGAAAAGACTGAGGTGCTTAACACCCTCTTTGCCTCCTTCTTTAACAAAACGACTAGTTATCCTCAGGACAACTGGGCTCCTGAGTTGGTAGGAAGGGATGGGGAGCAGAATACCCCTCCTGTAATCCAGGAGGAAGTAGTTAGTGACCTGCTGTGCCACTTAGATCCCAATAAGTCAATGGGTCCGGGTGAGATTCATCCTAGGGTGCTGAGGGAGCTGGCAGAAGAACTGGCTAAGTCGCTCTCCATCATTTATCACCAGTCCTGGCTATCCAGGGAGGTCTCAGATGACTGGTGGTTGGCCAACGTGATTCCCATCCACAAGAAGGGCCAGAAAGAGGATCCGGGGAACTATAGGCCTGTCAGCCTGACCTTGGTGCTTGGAAAGGTTATGGAGCAGGTCATCCTGAGTGCCGTCACGCAACATACAGAAGACAGCCAGGGGATCAGGCCTAGCCAGCATGGGTTTAGGAAAGGAAGGTCCTGTCTGACCAATCTCATCTCCTTCTATGACTGGGTGACCCACCTAGTGGATGAGGGAAAGGCTGTGGATGTGGTTTACCTCAACTTCAGCAAAGCCTTTGAGACAGTCTCCCACAGCATCCTCCTGGAAAAGCTGGCAGTCCACAGCTTGGACAAGTGCACCCTTCGCTGGGTTAAAAACTGGTTGGGTGGCTGGGCCCAGAGAATGGTGGTGAACGGTGCTGCATCCAGTTGGCGTTCGGTGACCAGTGGTGTACCCCAGGGATCGGTACTGGGCCCAGTCCTATTCAGCATCTTTACTGATGACCTGGATGCAGGGATTGAGTCTACCCTCAGTACATTTGCAGATGACATCAAACTGGGAGGGAGTGTTGATCTGCTGAAGGGTAGGAAGATGCTGCAGAGGGACCTGGACAGGCTGGGTGGATGGGCTGAGGCCAACGGTATGAAGTTCACCAGGACCAAGTGCAGGGTCCTGCACTGTGGCCACAATAACCCCATGCAGCACTACAGACTGGGGGAGGAGTGGCTGGAGAGCGACCCAGCAGAGAGGGACCTGGGCGTGCTGGTTGACAACTCGTTGAACGTGAGCCAGTAGTGTGCTCAGGTGGCCCAGAATGCCAATGGCATCCTGGCTTGTATCAGGAATAGTGTGGCCAGCAGGACTAGGGATGTGATTCTCCCCCTGTGCTCAGCACTGGTGAGGCCTCACCTTGAGTACTGTGCACAGTTCTGGGCCCCTCACTTCCAGGAGGATATTGAGGTGCTAGAGCAGGTCCAGAGGAGAGCAACAAGGCTGGGGAAGGGACTAGAAGGAAAGTCTTGGGAGGAGAGGCTGAGGGAGCTGGGCTTGTTTAGCCTGGAGGAGACTCAGGGGGGACCTTGTCGCTCTCTACAACTATCTAAAGGGAGGTTGTAGTCAGGTGGGGGTCGGACCCTTCTCCCAGGCAACTAATGAATGACAGGACAAAAGGACATGGCCTGAAGCTGCGCCGGAAAGGTTTTGGTTGGATATCAGGAAGCACTTCCCAACAGAGAGGGTGATCAGACATTGGAATGGCCTGCCCAGGGAGGTGGTGGAGTCACCGTCCCTGGATGTGTTTAAAGAAAGGCTGGATGTGGCACTTAGTGCCACGGTCTAGCTGATGTGGCGGTGTTGGGTCATAGGCTAGACTTGATGACCTGAGGTCTTTTCCAGCCTCAGTAATTCTGTAACTCTGTAATGTGCAGACCCAGGGAAACAGGTAAGTTTATTGGATCGGGAGTAAATGAATGTAAAATTGAAACAGTGGCATTTCAGATAATGTAGTGAAAGAGAGACTTAAGGGAGAAAGAAATTGCTGCATCATTAGAATTTCAAGGAAGAGTATGGAAAATAGTTATTGTTTATACTCTGAATAAGCATCCAAATCTGGAAAATAAGCTATAGAGAATGCACGGAAGGTACTGTGCTAGCAATCATATCAATTAATAGTGACTGGTAGAGAAAGCCAAACCTGAAACAGCATGTTACTGCTTTCAGCTGGGCACTGACTCATTCCTGATAGATAAGGAAGATGACCTTTAATTAAGCTTGGCAATACCTGAAATACATGTATGGCAATAGCATCTAAGTGAATTACACCGTAAGGGAGGACATTGATCCTGTCTGTTACTGCAAGTGCGACCCTCTTGGACCAATTCCAGAATCCAGCATGTAACTTGTAAGCATAGTAACATCTGGAGCCAAGTAATGAACTAAACTGGAGGTGGCAAGTTCATTGTGAAGGAAAAATCATCGCATGTTCCAGCTCTGTGGACCGTAGCAGGTATTTCAGTTCATCTGGTTCCCTCAGCTTGAAGGTTGTTCATTGATCTTCCTAAGAAGATTGTCTGAGGTTGAATAAGGAACTTGGCCATTAGCTAATAAGACACAAACGATTACAGATATAACTGTTGTTACATTTAGCTTCATTACATGGGAGCGATGCATACATTAACACATCTGGGTTTTGCCCATTGGTTTACTCTTCAACAAAATTTTCCATGTATTATCTCCAGAAGTAATTTCCAGTCACTCTTTTCTGAGCTTCATTTCCAAATTTCCCTCTCCCCATTTCATCTGTTCATATGATCTCTGAGGAAGTAGATAATTGCATTAAAAGTGTCACCAGTAACCATTAAAATCAAGTCATATATCGACTACTAGCTAATCTGGCCTGACCCTACATACTGCAAGATGGTACATTTCATCAGCCAAAGGCATTAAATCACCTTTGCTCTTTTCGAAATTGCTCCTTAATTCTAAATTCAGCTTGTTTGGCCTTGTTTTCTAACATTTTTCAATGCTCATCTTTGCTGTTAGTCATTAAAGCCTCGTGTTCTTTGGTTTGGTTTGTTTTTTTGGTGGATTTTTTTTTTTTTGGCTGTTAGGTACACACAAACTGCAAGCAGGTCACCTCTAGCTGTATTAAAGACAGCATGCCTTGTAACAGTATTTTCCAGGCTGGAAAACTGGCAGTCAGTTTGTCAACAGATTTAAAAAAAAAAACAAACCAAACATGTCCATGTAGCACTAGGTATAATTTATCACTGTATGTGACACTGGAATATGCTCCTCCATACTGCTGCTTACTATTCTCTTACACGTGTACTTATTAAAAGACTGCATTCACCCTTTTTGCCATATTATCTCGGGGGGGGGTGCTTGCATTAAATTGCTTCTCAAGTATGACATGACATCTGGGGTTTTTGCAGAACTGGTATTTTCTAGGATACAGTCTACCCTTTGGAAGGGACAGCTTACCTTTAGCTTTACAAAAAAAATATTGTGTTTGAATGGGCTCAGTTTTCCAGCTTAAGCAGATCACTTTGTGGGACTATCTTATCCTCACTAATTACCAGCCTGTTTCTCCGTAACCTTTTATTGGTGCTGTTTTACATCTATATCTGGATCATCAAGGGATGTGTGGGATCCTCCACCTTTTCAGGACTTTACTCAAGTAAACCCCCAAAATATTCTCTTAATGATGATCGATGGCTACTTTTCATCACATGTCAATCTCATTTAACATGTACCTTATGGATTCTGTACCTTACGCTATTCTTTTAGGTATATGACATTAGAAATGTATGTATTGCATTTATGTAACTGCAATATTGTTGTAGTCAGCTAAACTTGTAAAAGATACATGTCATGGGAGCTAATACTTCCCATTCATTCTTTATTAGATGAGCCTTGCAGCATCCCAGAAAGATTGATGGAGTCCAGTTGCTCAAGGCTGCTTGCAGAATTTGAAACAACTTTTATTTGCCCTGTAATCACATTTAGAAGACACACACCAAGGGCTTAGATTTTGACTTTGTAGAGCTTAAACTTCCATTTGGAACAAATAAAGCAGGCATTTCACCTCTCTGGGCAAGGGACAGTGCCCAAATTCCTTACAGGTCCTACTTAGATGCCAGTGTAATTCATCAATTATTTATAGATTTAAAAATAAAAATATATATTTAGTAAGAGCTGTGACTTTTGAGGAGACACAGTTTATTCTTCCAATAAAACAAGAACTTCTGTTTCAGTTCATTCTTACACATTGTATTGTGCTTAATTGCTCCACATACTATTCTTGGTAATTCTTTATGAGAATTTAAAATAATGAATGCAGTAAAATAAGTAATGGTCTTCAAAATGTTTTTAGAAGTAGATCTTCACGAACCTGGGATTTAAGTTACTTTGACAGAAAATATGCTATGGGACAGTTTGTAGCAGTTCTCAGACACAGCTAAATCTAACTTAAAAGTGGGATACTACCTATACTGTTGTGTCTGAATTGCATTTTCATAGCCGTAGGAACTGCATTGCTTTTCTGAAGTCCTCAAACCCGACTTTAAGATGGCCCTTAACTGGGGAAAAGTGATGAGCCTCGGACTCCACCACCTGTTCCTTGATCCCTGTAAGCAACCTCCATGTCATCAGTTCTGTGAAAAACCACACACAGTGATGCAGAATTATACAACGCACAATGACACAAAATTTTAAGAATACATGTAATAATGCTGAAGTGGTTTGTCACATAGAAAAGAACCATGCTTCAGTTCTAACAGTTGCATTGTGTATTGTAACAGCTATAATTTTCTTTTGATGATTTTGGCCTTCTTAAGCATGATGGGATCATTATGCTCATCTGCTCTAGAGTTACTGATAATCTTTTACTTGCCTCGCATCAGTGGATGAGGCCATTGTAGGGGTAGCCGTTATGTGACAGAACACAATGTCTTACTTTGCAGAGCTGGTGAATTAGTTGATATCACATGACGTAAATGTTTCCTTTTTACCATCAATCCATGTGTGATAGCTGCATCTGAGAAAACTTCAAGAAAATTAAATTACAGAAACTGATAAACCAGTTCTTAAACTGCCTGGTATATTCCCAAAAGTGATGATTATCATAATATTGGTATTCTACAAGTTGAGTCTTACTTTTGCCTGACTTATTCATGATGCCACATGTGCTGAACTCAGTCATCACTGAATAAACTGGGAAGTTAATTTATTTATGTGAAACAATGGTGGGTTTCCCCAACATTGAAAGGCAGAAGAGCTACTTTCAGGTCACAGCAAAGTAGTATCTGAGGCAAGTTTTACCTAATTTCCCACTCAGTTTAGCTAGTTATTCCCAAACAGGTTCTATCACTGTCTACGCTTTTCATTTCTGCACATTCTTCTTCCCTACTGAGTGATTTCCCTTCCTATCTACCCAGTAATGTGACTGGCCTTACAGGACTACCATGAACTACTGCCAAAGTACTGCTATTTTCCATACATCTCTTCCTCCCCTCGCCATGCCTCTGAGCATTACTTTGCTTTCCAGGCATTCAAGGCAAGATGCGTTCAGATTTGTAAAATCTGCCAAGTCCTATGGAGGGCTAGAAATCAGCACGACACTTAATAACTCAGTCTCTTAGTGAGGAAGTATTCAGATAAGTAACCAATATAAATTAAATCTGACTGCACAACTGATTATCAGTGTAAGGGGGAAATGTTTTTTAAGGCCAAGAAAACAACAGTTGAAACAGACCTGTTGTACAGAAAATACAGCTTGTTTTCACAAGCATTTCTGATACGTAGCATCCACTCTATTTGTAAAATAGTCACTGGTATTGCTGCTATTCTGCACTTGTTTTAAGGCACACAAAAAATATTTAAATTTCTTAGGTCTTTTCAAAATACAACTTGAGGTGGTAAGAGAACAGTTTAATAGAATCCCATTTGTCTATTTAAATTATTCATGTATGAAAAATCGTTTTTCATAAGTAATTTTTCAGATGCTATTTTTAATGCTGTGGCGACTCAAAAGCAGCTTTGTGTTGAATCTGCAAGCTCGGTATGTAGTTAATTCTTGGTGATGAATATGTGCTTTGCTTTTTGAAGGCAATTTGGCTTGGAAATAAAATCATGGAAGTATGAAAATGCTGAACTGCACATGCAAAGTATGCTTCTGACTATTCTGGTCGTAAGCTTGTATGAATGTTAAAAATGTGGTAATTTGTTTATGCAATCACCCTCAGCTGTCTGTGCTAATGTGCACTTATTTAGATGTAGAACTTTTATGTAAGTAAAAGCAGTTTCTGAAGTGCTGAGAGGCATTGGAAAAAAAAAAAAAAAAAGGTTAGGAAATTGGAGTTTTTGTAAAATCAGTCTGAAAGTTGAAGGAGGAAATAGAGAAAAAAATAAAAGACAATTTCTCCAAGGTACCAGCCATATATTAATTATGTTGTATGTCTTTATGATTCTTAGAAGGTTGTTTTACAATCTGCATATGTATTATATGTCATTTTCCTTTTCGGGAGGGTGGGTGTTGCTTGACAGGTGTTTCTGACAGTCCGTTGAGTAGATAGACTAATTTTTAATATATTACAGTGTTTAATACATTAAACAAATTTATTATAATTATAAAAATATTTTTTATTTCACTTAAAAAAAAAAACAAAAAGAAAATATCACAGTGGCAGGAGGCCAAGGCTAGTCTGGCCTGCAGTCCGACTGGCTCAGTTTTCATGGGCACTGTTTGTCTTGTCCTAGGTCAGCACTCAAAAGAGAAACCCTCAGCAAGAGCAAATCTATGGCATATTACCTTTTGTGTTGCTTCTAGACTCTTTTACCTCATTAAATAGCATTACTACTGATTTTAGTGTAGAAATTGCCCTTCAAACCGAGAATTTCCTACACGGCCGGTTCTTGTTCCTGTTACAAGTGGGTGGGGCAGCGACACGAAATTGTGACTCATTCATTCTGGTGTGTTTTTAATTACGATTGGAAGAGTAAAACCAGCAGACGGCAATTCAGAGATAAGACAATAACCTGACTCCAGAGTTTCAGACGGGCTGGTAATCTTCGGCTGCCTCCAGGGGTGCTGGCCTGATGGAACAGGCTTTTCATCGGAGATAAGCATCCCGAGCTGCTAGTATAGTTAAAGAAATGCTGCAAATGAGGAAAAAAGTAAAGGGCAACTTCCCGGAGCACATAATCCCTCTCAATCTCTTTAAATATCTAGGTGGTTTTACACTGTCGAAAGAGCAGGTGTGAATCATAAACGAGCTACCATTAAGGAAATCTGTTCTTTCCAAAGGCAGCTCCTCTTCATTTTTAAAGTCACCTTAAGTACGGTTTAAGTGACATTGTTAGACACAATCAACAGGTGACGGGCAAATGCTCCTCAGTTCCGTTTTTTTCACCAGTTCATTGAATTTCTCTCCCTCTCCATACACTTAAATGATAAAAGAGGTTTTTGTGTGTGTGTGTGTGCGTGTTACCGGGTACTCCTCTACAAAAGCTATTCTGTGTTTATTTCTGACATATTCCTTCTTGCTATTCTTTCTATCTACAAGAAAATTTCAGGATTTTAGTTACAAGCTTATTTTATCTTTGGTAATTTAGTGGTTTTAATTTTCTTGTGACCACTTGGAAGGTTTTTTGATTTGTTTTGGTTGGTTGGTTGGTTTTTTGGCCTCTATTTCTTCCTCCTTCTTAGAAAAGGGTAAATCTGCAAGGAGGAATTTTAGACCTTAACCTGATCTTCACTGCATGGCAGAGAAAACCTCTCAGATGCTGACGTTCCCAAATTAATTTCAGTTAAAACATGGAGTCCACGCTCCACCTGGAATCGTGACTTCTGCAAAAAGTTTACAAATTATTTGTCAGCCTCAGTTAAGTTCTTAGGAAAGTCTAATCTTTAGGAAAGCCTTAAGATGAAAGTTGCATGCTTGCTCCATCAAGATATCTTGACACCAGCAGCAGAAACAATTAAGTAAAAAATAAGATGTAACTAGAAAAGTGTTCTTATCTTGTTAGTTACAACTGATTTTGCTACCATTATCTGAGAGAACAATTTACACACGTTCTGCTTGGTAAATTCACCCACTTAAGAGGTGATGTTTAATGTCTTAATATCTCACCTTCTCTCCAGGGTCAAAAGCCGTTGCCAACAGGAGCTTGGTTGAGCAGCTTGCTTTTCTTTGGCCAAAGTGCAGTTCTTTCCATTTTCTCTCATCCCTTTTTCTTCCTAACCTGCTATTCCATATAAACTCAGCAGCTGAGGCTCTGAATTTTCTCTGAGGTTCCTTTAAGTTAACCATCTTATTCTATTTATTAGATGAAAGAATGTCACAGTGTTCTGTAGAGCACAAAAATCACCAGTCATATAGAAGTTGTGTTGGTTCTGAAGTTAGCATTGAGGAACTGCACGTGAACAGCACAGATGACAGGTAACACCCCCATCTTCGGTTGAGGAACTCACTGCCATGACATATGCACTCCTGTAAACCTCTTTACTGTTCTAGCATGAAGACTTGCCCTAGTTTCTAACTTACTTGTAGTGTGGAAACAAAGCCAACATTCTGTCCGCTACCCACCAGATACCTAATAGTGCCATTTATGCTGTCCTGGCACACAACATGGTGTTGGAATCCCATTCCTCACTTCAGAAAGTCAACAAAAGATACACCTAAATCCACTTCTAAAGGGGAAAAGTGTTTCCAGTTACAGGAGCAGTAACTACCTTTTGCATAAAAGTTGTTGCTACTCTTAAAATTTCTTATTGTCATTGAAAACTTGAACTTTTGATCAGGTTTGTTCAAAGATTTTCTTGAAGTTCTTGAAAGGGGTCCAGTGTCTCTTAGGCTTTGGTAAAGTATATCCGAATTACCTGAAACCAATGTACTCAAATTTCTAGTCACAACATCTGGCATTTCTCTGCCTGCCCACAGTCCTCCTAAACTGCTGTTTACTTCACTGAACAGAGCACTTTGGACTTTTTTTAAGGATGTAACAGAACTGCTTAAGTACATGTGCCTGAGGAGAAAGTATGTTCAGCAGGAAACAGTATTTTTAATTATAATAATAATAATAGATGAGGAAGAATGATCCTGTAGATAAAAGAAATTAGTTTTCCAAATTGTTTGCAGGGCATTGGTGCTTGGTTTTGGAAAAAGAGGGAGTTATTCCTTTATTCTGGATCTGGCAGGAAGCAACTTAGTAAAACTGTAAGAGGGATGTGTTTCCAGGTGTATCTACACTACAGGCAAGATAATTGAAAGTACTGAATTCAGACACTTGTATAACTCATTTTCTTGTGGAGTACCTGCCCTACATTCATTACTTCTGAATACGTATGTTAGGGGAGTGAAACAGCTGAGTTTTAAGTTGGGCACTTAAAATGCACAGCTTATCTTCACACCTTTCAATGGATGTGTCCAAGTATTACCTGCAAACAAAAATTGCTGTATTCCTGTTGTACCTGTTTCAATGTCTAGTCTCCCATCTGGTTATTGAAAACAAGCAATCAACCGAGCTGCAGAATAGACCCCGATTTCCACATAAGACATGTTTGCTGTGCAATAAATTGCTCTTTTGCTGAGGAAAGGCCCCATTCTACCATTAAAGGTTTAATGACATAAATTACAGAGAAACTTTGATGAGAACCAGAATCTTCCCGTCAGGATCTGCAGGTCTGAAGCTTAGAGATACTCAGTTTGAATCCAGAAATGCACTGCCTATTATGTATCATCAGATAGCTTCTCACCAAGAGAACAAGTAGGATTCCCAAATAATTTTGACACTGAAAGTAAAAACATATTTGAGGATATTCCTCTACCAAGCTTACTAGTTATACTAGAACATGGAAGGTTTTAGGATAAAACAAGTCCCTTTGACTATAAAGAGCAAAAAAGCCTTTCAGGCTTCAAAAGGAGGCAGCCTATGTTTCTCAAATCAGGTGAGTCATTCCGCTGACTTCCTGCTGCAAGCAGTATACTGGGATCTCCTCCATTCCCCCCTTAGTGAAATCGTAACTTTCAACAAAGCCATTCTATTGTCACAGATCTTCTCTGGAGTCTCGGTGAAAGGAAGCAGTCAAAAGACTTCATCCACAATGAGAGGAAAACATCAAGAGTGGTGATGAATTCAGTTTGGAAAGTGGAGTAATGTGCTGCGCAGAATGGTCTGCTGTAATTATCCAAAGTAATACATACGTGTAAATTATGTTTGCTTTGCATAACGTGAGTAATTTTTTGAAAAAAAAGGAACAAAACCTCTCCTCCCTAGTATTTCTGAAGCTAAAAAAAGGGTAACGTCTTTCTGCTCCAATGAAGCTGGAGAACACAAGGCACGCGAAGATGTTCATAGCTTCCTGAAACTTAGCAGTGCCTTGGTGGCACACCTCCATCTGGAAATACCAGCCATCAGTCTGGCAGAGGAGGTGGGTGGTGACAGACTGGAACACTTGCACTGTTTGCAGGCAGCTCATGCTCATGAAGGAAGCCTCACTGCTGCTCATACCCTGCCTTCCTTGTGTGGTCCCCTGTCTAGAGGGCATCCCTTGCTCACGGAACCACAGCTGCTCTCTGCCATCCGAGTCGGTACCCTTCAGACCAGGCATGGCTGCAGAGAACGGTACCTTTCCCCAGAGGACAGCGTTTGCCGTTGTACAGGAGCAGGCCAGGCTCAACTCTTTCCACTGCGACTTTGTCAAACCCTCATCTTCTCAGCTGATCCAGGAGCACCTCACGCAGTGTGTATAGACGCCATGGAGACAAGACACGTTCCTCCCGTAACCCCTGCAGCCTGGAAACGGTCGGTCTCCTCTGCAACCGAATTCGCGATCATGTCTAAGGGTGGCTTTCTGGTGCCCGACCTACAGGTGCCGAATTCAAGAAGCCCCAGCACCTTCCTCTAAGCAGGCCCGCGGCCCCGACAGCCATCCCAGGCTGACCCGAAAGGACGAGCGTTGCACAGCCCCGTCAACACCCGCTGCTGGTGGCGGGGGGGCCCCCGCTGCCGCTGAGGGCTACCCGCTGCCCACCGCCCCGTCAACACGAAGCGAGCCCGGGCCGGGGCTGCCCCTACTTCTCCTCCGGCTTCTGCGGGGCCGCGCCGCGCTTCGGGGAAGAGGGAATCCGGGCCGAGACCGCTCTCCCGGCGCCAACGACCACCCTCGGGCAGCCGCGAGGTGCAGGGGGGAAGCGGCGGCGGCGGCGACGCGGTCGCCATCGCCCCGCGACCGCGGGGCGAGGCTGCGGGCGGGCGGGAGGGAGCGCCCCGCGCGGCTCGGGGCGGGCGGGCCGCGGACCCTTTAAGGCGCCGACGGCAGGCAGCGTGCACATCGCCAAGGCAACTGGGGGCGGGCACCGGCGGCCGCGCTGACGTCGGGGGGAAGCTGAGCAATAACAACAGCGACGCGGGGCGGCGCGTCGGCGTCTGCTGCGCGCCTGCGCGGCCTGCGGGCCTGCTTCTATTTATGTGGGGGGGCGCCAAGATGGCGGGGTTGGAGGCGGCGAGGAGAACGTAGGGGGCAGCTCCGACCGGGCGGCGGAGGGGGGAGGGGAGAGGGAGGAGGAGGAGCCGGTGGGAGGGAGCGCGGAGAGCGGTGTCACCGAACGCGTGAGGCGGGGGGCCGGCTGAACGGCGGGCGGGG
>WTSP01011277.1:0-21306 GCA_025331215.1 Actenoides lindsayi
TGGAGCTTGAGTGACTCCAGTCATAAATACCTTTATTATGATTGCTGTAAATTTCTCTCGCTTCGCTTTTAAAGATATAGCCAAAGAAAATTCACTGCACAAACTCAGTGAGGGGTGGTCGCACCTTGGATGCGGGTAGCCTTTGGGACAGAGGTGTGCTTTGGTATTATAATGACATTATAATGAGCAAAGTTCGCATGAAGGACAGTACTTTGTCAAAAACTGACAGACTGTTGGCACAGGATCGCAAACAGGCAGCTTATCAGTTCTGCAGGACCATCAGGTTCCCATTTCTGTTGCAACTTCGCAGGACCTGGCCATGGAATCTTCACTGCACTCCATCCCCGGCGCTGCTTGCAAGTAGTGTTGCCTAGGGAACTGTTGTGAAATGGATTCCTGGCATACCAGTTGCACTCTGCCCTGGAAGTTTCTCCGATGTTCTATCTTTCCTTACATGTGAACAATACTGCAACTTCAATGTAATTCTGATTTTTAAAATCACCCCCAGTCATCATTCCACAGTTTGCACTGTGAATTTTCTTCAGCTATATCTTTAAATGCGAAGCTAGAGAAATTTACACCAATGATAATAAAGGTATTTATGACTAGAGTCACTCAAGCTCCACCTTGAATGTAAAAATTATTATTAAAATGGTTTAAGTAAAGGGGGATGTTGGGGAATACATCATCGTGGACAAGTCAGGGAGGACACTATTACTGACCATCTCTGACTCCTGGGATCAGTCAACGGGCTGAACCTCGCTTCCCTCCCACAGGGACACCTTTGGGTAAGATCCGAACTCTTAAACTTAGAAATCTTCTTGAGCTGCTCTTTGATTTAACGCATTTGGTATACCCTTATATATATCCTTTGCAGACAGTGTATTTATCACCAGCAGTCTATAGGAACTTGTATTCATGTTGCTCTCAATAAACTGCACTTTTCATGCTGCTAGTCACAGAAGTTCTCTCATTGGGCACCATCAGCTCCTTACTGGCTGCGTGAGACCATGGAGCATGACTAGGTGGGAGTGCAGGGTGCTGTTAGTGAATCCAGAGCCGTGAGAGTTTGGATGCACTGAACACAACTGGACTAATGGTGCCAAATTAACAGTGCCCTATTAGTGAATCCAAGTCGTGATAGTTCACATACACTGAATGTGACTGGACTAATAATGCCAAATTTGACATCACTCAGAATCTAAGCCCAGCTGCCCCCAGCCCCTCTGATATCTGAGGACCAGCTGGAATGCAAGGGGGTTTATTTTCTACCAAATTACCCTTTCACACGAGAGATGTCCTTCTAAACAGCCAGATAAAAAAAAAAAAAAGATTAAAAAGCCATCCTGGTCAGGTGGGATCAAGACTTCCGCTTGTTCACACTAATGAGGATATAGCTCTGTTGTCTTCAACTAAAGCATGATGTAGCTGTGGAGCACTGCTAATGCTCATAGGCTCCAAAAACACCATGACTTCCACAGCTGAGTGCCTCAGCTGTGCTTTGCAGAGCTGGGAAGCTACATGTCCATGTACAGATAGGTCTGCAGGTGCAGGCACTGCTAAGGGGAGCTACACTTCTCAGCTGGTTGGCCCTAAATCTCTCCCTGAATCCTAGAGCCAGGAAAAAGCTTTGGGCTCGTGATCTGTAACAGCAGCAAACCTCTGACCACCCTAAGCTTAAGGAAGCATGAACCCAGAATTTATCTGTCAGGTGCAAGGAAAAGCACTACAAGAGAAAACATGAAATAAGGACTTTCCTGATCACTCATTCATGTCTGTCACCGACATTTGAGAAAGTCAGGCAGTGAATGCAGCTAAAAATGAGGGCTCAACGTTCAGCTGACTGAGCTACCGCCAGACAGCCAAGCAGAAAGACCTGCCAAGCAAAATGCTCTTGGCAGAGGAACTTCCACTAATGCTCTTAGCCTGTTGCAAATGCAAAGTAACACAGCCCACAGTGGAAGGTTCTTAAATTAGGTCAGGCTTTTTTTGGCTTTGCTGTAAGTTGAGAGCACGCAGAGACAATCATCAAGGCTGACACTCAGCGGCTTGTGAGGATGGGGTAATCTGTGCCATTCGTTCATGCCCTTAGTCACTGGCATTTCAACATGAAAATGCAACGCCTCTGAATTCAGGATCTCGTAACAGTCAAACTCTCATTTTCTCTGGCACAGCCACTCTCTCCCCCACATGCTGGTCAGAGCTGCTGGCTAATAAATACAGCTAAGCGCTAGAAATGCCTGGTTTTATCCATCCACAGCCTCATTTCTTGCCTCGTCCCCTGATGAAGCAGACCAGTGCAATTACCCATCCAGACCTCGAGCAAGGATGATAAAAGTGAAACACAGACAAACCCCATGACAAGCACAATGGAGCCCCTTCACCACTGCCTTATGCTTGTATAGATAGACTGGAAAATGGGTAATAAGCATGTACGAATTAAGAGAGTAGTGAGAAAAATAGCAAGTGAGGGCACGTGAGCAGCTTGGCACCAGGATTTCCTTAATCAGCAGGGCTACTTACCCAGCGATGTGGCAGATGGACACCTGCACAGTCACTGACCTGGCTGGCAAGAGAAAGGGGTCATCTTTGTGCTCAGCACTCAGCGGCAAGGAGGCAATGATAGTGAGAAAGAAGGGGAAACAATTCATTTCGGATCTGAGCACATCCTGGATGGAGATCATTGGTGTTCAGCAACCAACAGCCCCCTGATAACAAGAATCAAGATCTAGCTTTGTGCTCACTACAAGCTCAAACCCTGGCAACAATGGGAAGTGGCATTTCACTTGGGAGAAAGAGCAATCCTCAGAAGACACACTTGTATGGAGCAGTATTTCCCTCTAGAAGCATGTTTTCTGGTTACTCTCCTCCATTAGATCCAAGCCCTGCCCCTCCATTCCCAAAGATGTGGTAGTATTAGCTCTGATCGAGATACCATTTTTTAGGCAAAAAGTAACAGCATCCTTATGCTTCTGAGTTGCTTTCTCCAGCCATAAAAATCACTTCTGTAGCATATTCCCTGCACTCCTCCCACCATCCTTTCAAAAAAGGGAGCACCAGACCTGGACCCAGGGCTCCTGGGCTTAAGGATAAACATAGGGCATGGCAGAACACTGGACTCACTTTATCCCTGGGTGAGATTTTCACCAAAATGAATGAGCTGACTTCAAAACACAAAAAAAGTAAAGACACAAGGTAAAGTAAGAAATGCACTAATAGGACTATGTGAGACAAGAAGTAACCCTGTTGCTCACCTCAGCACCTTCACACGCTCCCAAGACAGCTTCTCTTGACCTGGCATCCTCCTCTATTACATGAAGATGAAATTTCTTTTAAGGAGATCCTGTTCCTTCCTTCCAGCCTTCTCCCAGGACTAAAAATGGAAAGACCTCTCCCATGTGTGATCCCAAGCTCTAGTCTCACTTGCATTCTGCTCAGGGAAGCTGCTTTGTCTCTTTTCCTTGGGTTCTAGGACATGACATCGCAAGACATTTAAAAGTTGGTGTTTTTTCCCCCCCTAGATCTGGAGCTGTCTTTCCCTGTTATATTTTACCAACCCCAAACATGGTGCCTTACTTACTGAAACTAGCAGCAATGCACTTGGACTGAATGAAAGACCCCACCAGGCTTTACATGCACTTCGAATTTAGAGGGTTGTTTCTGGGGAACATTCACACTTGCAGAACAAAGCCAGGTTTTGTGGATAATACCCCCTTGCTATAAAATGACACTGGCTGATAGTATTTGTTTCTTATCAGTTATCCACTTAAAGGGAAAGTTAGTAATTGGTGGTATTTTTGCACTAGGCTGTCCTCAGGCCAAGAAGGTTATGGGTATTGGGGTCATTTGTCCTTTCCCATGCAGGCACAGTATCCTCAATTTCCCTGCAACACAAATTCGTCACAGTTTAACAGGAAATATCTCAACCAGTTCTCTGGAGTGCCCAGCTGCTGATCCTCTCTGCTTACCAATTTAAAGACATTTGCCCTCAAACTTAATTCAAATTCCCCCCAGTTAATACACAGCAAGACTATAGTTCAGTCTCAGCCCCAGACAGGCTTGTTGCTGACCTGCTCCAGGCATTTCTGCACCCAGCTCTGCTTGTAAAGGGAATCCATCATGGACCAAGCACACACGCCCAGAGACTCCATTTCTCCAGCTGCATCAGTCATAGTTTAGGTTATAAATGAAGTGAGCTGTGCTACTGCTTAGACTGGAAGGAAAGCCCTAGGGCTTTCCACACAGAGCTTCTAGCTCAGCAAAAGCTAGTGCTAGAACCTGCAAAGACCAGATACCAGAGGAAGAAAGGATTTTTAAAACACCTCAAAGGCAGTAAAGGAAAACACTTAATTCTTAGCACAGGTGCTTGAACACATCCAGCCTTGAAAAACAAACAAACAAACAAAAAAAACCAAACAGTATAGCAGCCAGAACCTGAAATGATAAATATCCTTAGTCCCAAGTTTTCGTATGCTGCCCTGTATCAAGTGTTGCACTCTTCAGTATTTTCAAAACCAAGAGTGCTTCTTCAGTGGAAAACAGCTAAGGTCTTCCCCCTCCTACCCAAGGCCAGCAGTCAAGGACAAGGAGTTATGGTTTATGTCCCCTGTGTTAAGGGCCACCCCCCCACCTCCTTCGGGAATGATACATCAGTCACCCTTGAAAGCAAACTCTCCCTCCAAGATAGCAGAAGCTCAAAGAAAACCAGACACCACAGCAATTATTATGTTTTTATGTTTACAGTAGCCACTTAACAGGGATACCAAGGTAGGCTTTTTAATCAGAATCCTGATGTTGGAGTTACTTTATTGGGAAAGCTGCAGGAAGACCAAAACAGCTGCTCTAAAATGCTTTTACAAAGAAGAAAACCAAAGTAGAGATCATACTGTGCTTTAATGGAAAGTTACATAGTTTAACTTGCATAGCACAAGCATACAGAAGTAGTTATCAGGCATTGATAAAATCAATTTGTGTTATTGCTTTTTTCTTTTAAATCTGAGCAACTGGTTGCTGGTCTCTGCTGGAACCAAGGCAGGCTTAGTGGCATCTCCTCTCCAGTAGCTCAGTTTTGTTTATCCAAGGAACAGTGTACACTACAAACTTGCAAATGGTGTGCTAAAGAAAGAAAGAAAAAGAAGTAGTTATCAGATTAAGAGCATGAAAGTGTCACTGACCACTGTTCTGCACAGATTTACTACCCTACATGATCCAGAACACAGGACACCTCCATGGCTCTCCAGAGTTTCCCTCTCCTGGCAAGTATTCTGAAACACCACTCTTGTTGGTAGCTGCTCAGGATGAATCATTTCTCTCAAACACTAACAGAGAAGCAGAACACTCAGCACTTCTGAAGATCAGGCTACGTTCTTTACCCATTCACACAGGAGAAAGCTTTCAGCATGGGCAGTGCTCCAACACAAGCTCTCGGGCACGGGTAAGCACACCTGCACAGCCGGTGTGCATGCACATGATGAAGTATTACAGCTGACGTAGGCACACACAAGCTTTAGATGGGAGCTTTTAATGGATCACTTGTGTGCAGCTACCCTTCTCATACATGTACACAAGGAAGCCAAGCCTATCACTGTGATTAACAGAATAAATTAAGTATTAGGGAAGAATTAGACTCAGACCAGATGAAGGCAGACATATTTTGTGTTCTCATCTGAAAAGCTAAAGAGCATTGCTGCTGGACAAACCCTCCTGTATAACAGCTTCATAAGCACAGAGAACAGGGATAATCCGCCTCTTGTTATCAGTGTTTAGCCCAAAGGACTATAAATCCCTGAGGAAAGCATGTCAAGTCAAGCATGTTTACATCACCATGGGACAAGAGGAGCTGCAAATGGTACAGGGACTCAGGATACTGGACTGAGAGCCAGAAGACCCATAAGTCTCTTGGCAGAGTTTCTTCCATGTATCCTTGTGCTTCAGCACACAAGCACTTTAAGACGACTGAAGCACACAGACTTCCATGCACTACAGCCTCAGATCATCACAAAACAGGCTAAAAGGCCCTGCCTTCTCTGTTGGCATCATCTGGCAAGACAAGTTCTGCAAGGGAAGTATCTTGTTAAGTGTAAAGGAATGAGGTTCTCTGATCTTAACTAGGGCAGACAAGATAATGCCTATACCTCTCTCTACTAAGTCTGCCAGGGGAAAGGGACTGGAAACCTAGGGACCACAATGCTGTACTCCGGAACCTACCTTAGCCATCTGTGGTTCAGCATGGAAAGCACAGCTCTGGAGATCACCTGCTGGCTTTGGGCAAGTTGTCCGGCCAATCTCAACTTCCATTATGTATTTGATTCCAGACACAATCTACAAGACGACAAGTGGGCAGACACAGTTTTATTTACAGCACATACAGAAGGGTTCTCTGATAAGAAAAGCCTAGCACAAAGGCAGACACGTTTTCTGGTGACATGATGGAAGCCAGACTCCCGAAGTACAGGGGGGATTGTACATGGCAACCAAGATGAAAGAGGTATTGGCACACTTCCGAAAACAGGAAACAAAATCCAAGTAAACAAGTCTCACAGGGCAGCTTCCTTAGCCAGTAAGCAGAGACACTGGTTAAGTCATTAGCATTGTGAGGAAATAACTCACTTCTTCAATAAGACACAGCACTCAAGGGCACTGAGATTGACAAGACCCAAGCTATATTAAAAAAATACAGAAAAAACTCTCTCAGCTTCAGCAAAGCAAAATAGCTTGAAGAACCCCTCAAGCATGAGGCCTGCTCTTTCTCAAAAGAAATCCCACAGGCCTCATCTTCAGCTGCTCCCCGGAATTCGCACCCTGACAGCTCCCCCACCGCTTACAAGCCCAATCCGGCAAGAGGCCGGGGTCGCTCCAGCACCCACCTGCTTCTTGGCGCTGATGACCCGCACCACCCGGCTAGAGTACATGTCGTTGCTGGCCTTGTTGTACTCTTCCATGGCGAACTGCAGGGCCCGCTGCAGGCTCTCGTCATTGTCGGCATCAGAGACTTCCATCGGGGCCCCCAAGAGCCGCGGGCGGTTCTCATCTCCCAGCGCGGCATCGGCAAAAACCAGAGCTACGGCCAGCACCGTCACGAACAGCCTGCCTCCCGCCATGGCTGCAAACTCTGCCACCCCCCACCCTCGCCGCCGCCATTTTAAAGCCGGAGGGGCGGGGCGGCCCGTGGCCTCAGCCCAAAACACTCCGCCCCGTCCCACCCTCTCCCCATGGTTACGAGCCCTTCCTGCGGCGGCACGGCTGCGTGCTCCCTGCTCGGCAGGAGGGTGCTGTAGGGGCAGGCAGTGGCAGCGTTTCGGCCCCAGGCCCGGCTGCGCAGCGTCAGGGTGCCTGAGGAGCAGCCCAAGCGTCGGGCTAGGCTGCCTGACGCAAGGCTTCTTTCCCTGGCGGGGGCGGGGGGGGACCCGGGTGCCCAGGGACGAGCAAAGTGCCTGACCAGAAGCTCCCTTCCCAAGTCCCTCTTGGTGCTGCTTTCTCTCGTTTTCAGAAAGGCCAGCGCTGTGAGGAGGAGTGGGTTTCAGGAACCACTGAAATCTCTCTGTGCTGGGGAGAGGCCTGTGCCTTCAAGCCATCTTGTAGAAAGGCACCCATGTCCCCGGTCCCTCAAAGAGGGAACAGGATGTCGGTGAGGACACGGTAGTGGCATCATGCTGCCCACGGCCATCTGCAGGGGTACGGGTGGAGGATGATGTTTTCCCGCACAGGTCCAGGAAGTTGGAGACTTTTTCCAGGCTCTGCCTCCTCGTGGGTTTTCCTAGCACTTATTTCCCTCTGCTGTGGAGGGAAAATAAAAACCACAAAACATTTTAAGCACAAAACATCGTAAGTCATCTGCACCCACCGCACCGCTTGTTACTTCATCTGTGCTAATTGCTCTGCTGAAGGTCAGAGGGACATCTGAGGTGGTTTCCCGGACAGATTGCTTAACTTCCAGTCTCCTCTTGTAACCACAAGCCTATCTCCCTCATCCCGTCAGGAATCCTAAATTTGGAAAGACAGGACCTAACATAGCGTGAGGGAGCAAGCTCCAGTGAGATTTACAGCCTCGTGGAGATGTTAGGCTAAGAGAGGGCAAAGTTTTGCACCTAAATATCCCCAACAAGCATTATAAAGAAAAGGAAGGAGCTTGTGCACTGACTGGAAAGGCTGTCTGTGTGCTGGCAATATCCAGCATGAGAGTTAGTGCTGGAAAAATCCCTGCAGTTGGCAACAAGCTGTGTGACTAATTCAACAACAACAAGGTGCTGGGATGATTTTTACAGCTAGAGAAAGACATGAGCACCAGTGAAAGTACCAGAGCTGGGACTGGGACATGGGTATTGGGAAGTGAGCCAGAGCTGCTAGTGGCTGCAGGAGTTTGTCTCCATTTATCTTTTCCCTAATAGGCCTTGGATCCGGACTGGATCAGTTTAAAATTCAAGGTTAGAGCTCACCTAAGTGTCTTTAGAGGTGAGGGCTGTCTTTTGCACTGTTAGTGACTGCTGCCAATGGAACCAGCTGGCTCTGGCCTAAATCAGTCACTGAATCTCCAACGTACCTGCCAGGTCTCATCCCACTAACCTGTGCTGGCCTTACCAGCTCAGGCTTGCATTGAGCAGCGACCCAGGATCCCAGCTGCTGGAGGTGCTCACCAGCCCCACATGGCACAGGCAGGGATCAGTGCCTCACACTACTGCACAAGGGAAGCACCATGAGAGAGAAACACATTGCCTTTGGGATTCACAGAGCTGTGACCTTGCAGGCAAACAAGCAAGCAATGTCTTTGCTCTTCTCAAGTCACCTCATTGGAGTTGAGGTATTCGGTGTGGCTTAAGCTCACATTGGCGGGCGGTAAGTTCTCAGTAGAGACCTGGTGATCTCATGGTTATTTCTGCAAGTGGACATTGTGCGAGACACAGGATGACACAGCTGTGTCCCTTCTCATCTCTGCTTCAACAGCACAGCGTGCCCATTCAGCCAGCCCAGTTCTGCCTCAGAAACCCAGGGCTTCAGTTTCTTATCACATGCCAGTCTGCACTGGCCCAATGAATAATTCATGCCACAAAGCCACTCCAGCAAAAAAGTCTGAGGAGGCAGAGAAGACTTGCTTCAGTGTGCTGGTTAAACCACAACATCCAGCAATGTGAGGGGTGGTGACACCTGGGAGGTAAAGGTTCATCCCACTCCTCAGGCAGGTAATCATTCACACAGAATGGAAGAGGTTCAGCACAGAGAGGAACCATCCTCTCCAGGCAAGGACCATCTTACCCCAGTGACAGGGCAGCCTGGGCACAGATGTACAAAAGTTTCTGTCTGAAGTTTTATGAAGCTGAGCCTTCAGCCTGGGAAGTGCCCTGTGTAATAGCTCCTCACAACTGGGGAAGTGTCTCTTTGGAGTTTCAACTGAAAGTTTCCTCCTCGCCAAACCACTGCCTATAGCTTCCCCAAGATGCAGCTGAAGCAAAGGAACATTTTCCAAGGAGTAATACCCAACCCCTTCTCACAAGCTGCAAACAGGCTCTCCACAAATGCTCTCTGCCCTCCTGCTCACACCACCAACTTTTGAACCTAGAGGCAAAGTTTACATTCAGTTTGAGAAAGGGGGAGAGGTCTCAAAGACTGCAGCTCACTGACCACAAGCAGTGCATGGCAGGGAAGAGCCATCCCATTGCCAGTACCAGCAGCAGTGCCCAGTCTGCCATACCCTGATTTTTCCCCCCACAAAAAAGTACACTGGGTACTTTGACATTCTCTCACTATGATACTTACAGTCACTGATGATCCTCACTTAGATTTTCCCCAGGTCAAAGTAAAACGATGCAAAGGAATCCTCTGGATTTGCAGCTCAGAAGTCAGCTTGGCCCCTTTCTGCCAAGTGACTCATCTGGGTGCTAGAGGTGCTGAGCACTGACGGTTGTCGAGCAATATCAACATCCCTGTTCTCTCTCCTGGTCCTTCTGCATTCCTACTCCCTCCCACAGAAAACAGACATATCTGGAGATCCGGTAGATGCCTGACAGCTTTTTTAAATGTCTGAAAGAAATTGCACATTGGTCAATGTCATGTTCTCTTCCTTGGTCAGCAACATTTCAGTCAGTTGAACACATACAACTGCAGGAAGCAGAACTGGCTCCTGCTCAGCAGCGTCAGGCCCTGGAGTTTCTTTGGTGACAGGATTTACCTTTGTCTTTCCTAACAGATGCACCAACACTTATTCTGCAAAAGGGTAGATGACAGTCCCTCTTTGACACAGTTCATGCCTTGATCTGCTGTGCAGAACAGCTAAGAAGGTGAACTTGCCCCTTGGAGTTCCTGGTTCTCCAGCATGGGTAATGCCAGATGGACCTTGCAGGCTCACAATGAAAATAGAAGCAAGCTGCATTTGTTGACTATTTCCAGCCCAAACCTCACAAAATCAGGACTTGAACCAAACAAACTTTGACAAAAAAAGGCTTGGCAAAAAAGTAATGCTCTACAATAGATGAATGAAGGAGAGCTGGTTCATGAAATAAAACTGCATTTTGTCCTTTTGTTCAAATGGTGCAACCATTTTTCTCTATCAGAGGCACTTTTAAAAAATATAACTAAAACAGGAATTCTCAAATAACCAGGTGACCAAAGGAGCTGGTAATTTAAGGAATATACCAAGCAGCAGCAGACTCATGACAACATTGCAGAAGTTTGTAATACTGTGCGCTATCAGGATAGCCAGAAAAAATAGAGTTTCAGTGACTCCTTATGTGGTTGGTTCAACAGCATTTGTGCAATCTCCAGTATATTTTCATCTACCTTTTTATCTGTGTTTCAATTTCACTCAGGACTGGTGAACTCTTGATGTCACCAGGCATACTCTTTTCTCCAGATAACTGCTACATTCCTTGCCCATGCTGTTGACATCCCTCATCTCTCTTAACATCCAAAGGACAATGACAGATGTCTCTACTTGGTAGCTAACTGAAAAGCTCTGGAATACTGTGACATGTCCTTCAAAGTACAATTAGAGGAGGATATTTGAAAAAGCAGCTTTAATCAAGAACAACAGTTTCTCCACAGAGTTGAAGTCCACATGGCCCTCAAGAGAGTAATTATAGTGACAGAGGCAGGAACAATGAGAAAAGCAATGGTCAAACATTAAACATCTGGTTGCAGTTTCTCTTTACCGCAGGAGAGACAGCCCAGTCTGTGCTGGGCTTTGCATCCCGCTAAGTGAATCTAGAGCAGGAAAGGGTGGGGTGCTGTCATGGTTCCCCCTTCTCTTCTATCACACTGCATAACTAACACAAGGTCATGGAAGGTGTTGTGTAAGCGGATTGCTTTTGAAGGCTGAAAGCCTCTTGAGCAAGATAGTCAGCAGTTTATGAGGTGGGGTTGAGAGTGATCCCATACTAAAGGCAAAGCCGTTTCACTGCTGTTGAAGAGTGCCCTCTGCTTATGGAAATGAACCATCCCATCCCAGCTTATATTCAGTGATGGTGGGAGAATCACAAAATCACAAAATGTTAGGGGTTGGAAGGGATATCGCAAGATCATCTAGTCAAACCCCCCTGCCAGAGCAGGATCACCTAGGGAAGGTCACACAGGAATGTGTCCAGGTGGGTTTTGAATGTCTCCAGAGAAGGAGACTCCCCAGCTTCCACGGGCAGCCTGTTCCAGTGTTCTGTCACCCTCACTGTGAAAAAGTTTTTCCTTATGTTTACATGGAACCTCCTGTGTTCCAGCTTGCACCCATTGCCCCTTGTCCTATCATTGGATGTCACTGAGAAGTAGGAAGCCTCTGCCTTCCTTTGAGACTCACGACCACCTCTGTCCACTCGCTGCTCTGGCATGCAGAGGCATTTTTCTTCAGGACAGGAATGAAGGCAATGCCATGACGTGTCCACAGAAGTAAAATCCATCTTTGTTCTCAGCTTCAAAAAGGCGGTCTCTGAAATATAGGCAGATGATTTGAAAGACCCTGGGGAACCAGGACCACAGCCACATCTCTTCTGCATGCACACACACCTTCACATGCTGTCGAGTTCTCGCCGCAAGCAGCCAAGGGTGGCTTTTCTGCATATACTGCAAGGCTGAAAAACACTATGTGCCAGGACAGGCTTCAAAAGCACCAAAGGGCTTCTCTGAACATATTTCAGCCCTGGCAGTGTAACCAGATTAGTAAAGAGCCTCCCTCCAGTCCCTGCAAGACACAGCCACGCTTCCTCTGCTCTTCACAGCAGCCTGGAAAGATCTAATGTCTGTCTGCTTTAACTAAACTTAGCACTTACTGCTGAGTGCACCTTTCAGGCACCTTTCCCACCTTTCAGTGGAAACAGAGCTATTAGGAAACACAGGCCCTCAATCTAGGTGTTGGCTCTCTTGAAAGCACAGCCCTAGATTTCTTGGGAACAGGGGAAAAAAACCACCACCACAACAGCAAGCAAGGGCAAGGAGCGCTGAGCCCTGTTCACTCACCGGCAGTCACTTTTAGGAATGAAATGCCAACAACTCTCAGGACTGTTCTCAATAAGGTCAACGATTATCACCCTGCAGAGCGTGATTCCTGTGAGATGGAGGCGAGGTGGAGGTTGCTACCCAGCTCTCCCTGCTGATTCCCATGCCACTCGCATCACTTGTGGGATGACAGCATTGCTGGATTTGAATCCCTTTCCCTTGTGACAGTGCAGAAGATAATCTGCCACTAAGAAATGGGTGTTCACATACAAACATCTGCTTTAGTAATTACTGATGTTAATCTGCCTTTGTGCCCACAAGGGAAGGCATTGTTGTTTTACAGGCAAGCAGTAAATAAAGTAATTGCCAGCAGAAAAGCTGCATTTCAAATAACTAACAAGCAATCAGTTGCGGTCCAATTGTGCAACTGAAGCAATGAAGCCACGGTATTGACAGTGAATGCTGATTTAAGTGAAGTCCTGGTGCACTTGGGATGTTAGCAAAAAAATCCCCTACACCAGCATCCTTTTTTACTCTGAGCAATGTAAATGCTGGCACACATATATTCAACATAGCTATAGCATATATTCAAGATTCTCACCAGAGATTTTATGCAATCTGGTGCCTTTGACTGCGGCATTAGCTTGGATTTACTAAGAATAATTCTGCCATTCCCTTTTCTTCTATGTTCTTCTTCTCATGTATTTTTTTTCACCTCAGCCTGCAGGAGAAACAGCTTTACTGTTTAGGACTTGCATTCATTAGTTCTTACTAGATGTTTTTTACTTCCACAGGAATTGTTTGGTTTGGAGCCGACAAGAAATTCAGTTCTGTCCATGGTCTCCTATCCAATCAGAAGCACAAAGCACAAGTTTAGCTTCTGAAGAGTACCAGTAACTTCACGTGATTAAAAATAAGCCTAAAATTGTGTGTTTGTGTGCTGTGCTGAAAACCACCCTCCAACAGCCTCCTGGGGTAGTGTCCATTCCTGTCTCTTCCAGCAGCAAGCTCTAAAGCTGGAGTGAAAATGTCAGATGTTTCAACAGAAGTTTGCTCAGTGGAGAAGAAAAGCCAGGCCACAAAGGAGTATTTCTTCAAGTTTGGGCCACAATCTGCACACAGCAGAGAAAGAAAGTGTAGCAGAGAAGCCTGCAAAGACTAGAGCTCATACTCTGAGTCTTCACAGGTCCCAGGAAGTCCAGAGGGGAGTTTCCTCTACTGTAGCATGGTGTCTGTGCAGTCTCCCCAAAGTCACTCCTAGAAGGTTCATTAGCCACACCACTTTTTTCCTCTCTATAAATCGCATCACTCCTGTCCTCCCTTGACAACAGCCCTTAGCTGTAACTTCCGCTACTGCTAAGCTCAAGGACTTTAGGACATAGCACATGCCTGGGTGTACACTAAGCATGGTATCACCTCTTAACTATACACACACATATTTATGGTGAAGGCCTTTTGTGGGGAGCAAGACTACAAATCTCTAACGCTTGCTAGAAACCACTATTAAAGGGCCACCCAGAACCTCCAGTTTTTGTTGGTTGAAGTGAGCTCCTCTATTATGTTCCCAGCAGAGCCAAGCCTGCTGGCAGCCAGATGTCAGGCTGCTTTAGGTTGCGTGACACCGCACAGACAGACACAACAGTCACAACTGGGGTTTTGGGGTTTGTTTTTCTGGTGTTTTTTTTTGAAGAGACAACTGTTGTATTGTCAAGTAATTGCATTGATTTCTTGATGGAAGACAAACCAATGGTGCACAGCCTTGATGTATTCACAATCCCCATACATGTACAACCACCATGCTAGGTTTTGAAGTGGTTACAGTTTCTGTCTGCTCAGCATTTCAGAACAGCAAATTCTGCCTGGTTAAGGCTTTTTTTGGTATGGGGAAGCAGAACTCTGGTCCATGGAACATCTGAGTGCAAAGAACAGCCTGTTCCTGAGGGGCTAACTTGCCAGCATGATTCCTGGCTGCTTCTCATTAAAAGAACTTAAGCTCTTTTCTATGTTGTGCTTGTTGGATTTGAAGCACTGGGAAAGGGCAGGGACATTTATTATGTTTAACAACTGCAAGAAGTCACTAGGAAGTCAAGGTAGCTTGCAAGCAAAACCAGATAGTCACCCATACCAGAAAAACTGGGATACCGGGCCGCTGAGATTTTTCCCTCCGGAGGGAAGTGAAATTGTGATCAACCCCAAAATTCACCCAGCCAGCTGTTCACACGCTGCTCTACACGTGTACATCAAACAAAAAGACCAGCCCACTCCAGAACATCAAAGGGCCTTTCAGAAGAGTATAAATGGTTATACATAAGAGCAGGCAGTGCAGCTGATGACGCAGAGCTGTAAAACGCCACCAGGACAAGCTGTGAAGAGGAACTTGAGAAGGGCACAGGGAATAGCAAAGAATGGGTCTCAGCACCAAGGAGGCTTATGCTTACCTGTGAAGCTGTTCACAAACAAAAACTTGCACAACCTTTTCCCAGCAAGCTGTGTAACACACATTTCTGTAAAAAAAGGGACAGAATGCACTTGGCTGACTAGCTTACAGGGATTTATTTGAGCAGGAAGAATTAAATTGTCTGAACACATCCCTTCCCAGATTGTCAGCTGGATAATAATTAGACTTTTATGAACATGATGCAGGGCAAGGACAAGGAAGCCTTAGTTTCCCTGAATGTTATTGAGGGGTCAAGAAACCAGCTCCTGTAGGAAGAGCTGCATGGATCAGACCTTTCACTTAAAACCTCAGCCACAATGGTATAGTGTTGGTGACTCCAGCTCCACCCTGGCTGGATATTTTGTCCTCCTCACAAACCTCAGCATGCTGTCCCAAAAGCAGGGTTGCTTATCTGGTGTGCAATATGCCAATGTACACACAGAGCAGAGATATTTTATTTAGTTCATGTTTGTGCATAGATGGGTAGTAATTCCACAAAGCCAGCACACCACACAAAGGAGCCACAAAGCATTTATCATGTTGCGTGATTAGTAAAAACCCATCTAAAATCACACTCATTGGTCAGTAATTCCCATTCTGTCTGCTACTAATTAGTTATATTGAAATTAGCTTTGCTTGCTATGTGAATTAGCATGCACGCTCCTTACAGGTGAGGGGGGCAAGTCTTTTTGGTCTTGAATCGGGTCGGTGGTCTCAATCTCCCCCTGCTGCCTGCACCTTTCCCACAGTTTCTGCAAATGTTTGCTGACTTTGTGCTTCTTCTGGCAACTGTCCAGCTCTCAGCACCTTTTGGGCAGGATGTTCCCTTTTTATCAGTCTTTTTGCGCTCCTTCTCAAAGGCCTAGTGGCAAGCTTTTCATGGTTTACTGATGAAGTGAATGCTTCCTTATCTCTCAGCTTCTTCTTCTGACCACCAGATCATGTTTCACTTTTCATGGTAACTTTTTTACTTCATTGTTTTGCTAATTGGAAAATTTCATTGCCTGCTGTATAACAAGTGCACAAAGTTGACACGGTTGCAGTTCTTTGTTCAGCAAATGCCTTCAACTGAAATAATTAAGATCAGGATTAAGGAGCTTTGCTGTAGCTTTGCAAGGAAAGTGTGGAGACCCACTGCAGGATCCCCTCCATTGTCTGTAGCATGCTGCTGCTTTTATGAGAATTAAGTCTTTCACAGGCATGCAGCAATATATTAGATAACATTTTCTTCATTCTCTACCACTCAAAAAATATATTTCTCAAACATGAAAGCTTTGCTTTTACAAGTCTAGGTATTAAAGTATGTTCATATTTGCAGGAAATCATCCAAATTCATATCCTTTAGTCTCTAGTCCTTTAGTCTCTAGCCAAAGTCTCTTGCCATCTGTACAGGCACAGAGAATCCTGTGAGATATAGTCAGCCAGACCATTTTTCAGTTAGTTATATGAGCAGCTCTGTCTCAGTTGGACTGAAAGATAAAATCCACAGTGGATTTGTAGGATCAAGCTCATAAAGACACGTACAATATAAATGACAGGTGAAAGTACGATGGCATGCATCAATGAGTAGTGCTGCGATGGGCCTTGGCCCCAAGTTTGCCTTCATAGTATGAAAATAAACGTGTTCTTTTGCAAAAGAATATACTGAAGTGAGAGAGATTGTGTCATTTGCTCTCAGCGTCAGCGATTCCTCATGTGTACACGGAGATGCTCTCCAGGCACAGGGTTTCAGACTTTGGCTGCACTTCCCAGAAAAATGGCCATTATCGCAGTCCCTTGCATGTTATCTAAGTACCTCCGCTCCAGGCCTGCTATCTGCACTTGTCTAAAGATAATTACACTTAGCACAGCCCCGCGCTGTTTTCTGCGGGGAAGGAAAGCCAACCCACAAAGCTTTTATCTCTGTACGGCACTCAGGCTGGAAAGGGGACAACAGGTTTTGTCGTCACTAAGCAACAAGATAGCAATCCTCAGGTGTTGAAAACTGAGTAATCATGCTCCCTAAAGCTAGGAAATTACCTTTGAAATATCTCAGAAACAATGCAATCTAAGTGCTTCTTTTAATCTGCTTTTCGATTCCTTTTTTAAATATATCAATGATAAATCAGGGTTAGATTTCCCAGTTTTCCTCTGCCAAGCTGGCAGTCAGAACAAATGCGGTGTAAAGAATAACAGGGTTTGCATATGTTCACGTGAGTCCAGGGGCTGGCACTTGGAAAAGAAAAAAAATCTGCAAATTATTGTGAGATCTCAGAGGAAACCAAATCCATAAATTAGGGCTAGCAAGGCTGTGATAATACATCACTGCACCAGCCCAGCAGCAACATGTAGTACTTGGAGATAATTTAGTAGGGAAAAGATGTTTCTCACTAGACAAAGAATAAACTAAGAACCACAGATATATGAACACCACACAGAGAGACATCTACCCAATAAACAAATAACAATCTGAATAACTGAGAGCGGCAAGGGGAATAAAAATGATACATGAACCTATATTCTTGAGAAATCACTGGTTTTAAAAGCTAAATTGGCACTCAGATGTTTGAACAGCTACTTCCCAATCAGGCAGGCAGTCTCATTTGGAGAATGCCCTGACATTATGTGTTCAACCCTTCCTCTTTTCAAATACCAGGGACCTCTAGAATCAGTGGGGACAGAATAAAGAGAAGTTAGGTGGCTGGATGCGGAATTCATTAACCACAGTGACACTTGATATTTTCTTTCCAGTTATTCTGAATCATTTCGTGTCAGGTCAAAGTATTCCACTGAGCACTTAGGTACTGGCCATTAAACTTCAGGACTCCAGCTGAACAGTTTTTTACCTAGTAGGAAATCACTCAACAACAAAAATGCCTAATTTGCCATGGCTGCACTCCACTACAAAAGCAGAGAGCAAATAAGCATGCCACACAAGTGTGTCATGGCCACTTCAGCATCAAGCAGCATTATCTACCTAGAAGTCCCACTGTGCTGAGTAAAGCAAGCACAGCCTCACTATGCTGAGTCTGTACAAAGCAAGAAGGCAGGCAGGTTTACAGTCCAGCTCTCCAGTTTTGGGCTTGAAAACACTAAACCAAATAATGTCACTCTGCTGGGTGGGCTAATGCTTTCTTGATGCAAACAGCAGAAGCAGGACTATCACCTTCGCTATCCCTAACTTTCAAAGATGACATGTCTCCTGAACCCTTTGTTGGCTTCCCAAGGGAAAAATTCTATTCTCCTCCAGAAATATTCATCTAAAATACTCCCCAAGCCACCTTCTTTTTTTCCTTCAAATTCTGGGATTAAACTTTGCTTTGATGAGTTAAAAAATTAAGCAGTGGTCAGTAAGGCAGTGTATTAAAGCCCTGTCTTCCTGCTGCTTGCCACTGTGTCCCTCTTCCAAGCTCTTGCAGTTTGTGTTACACAATAATTTGACGCTCTGAGAGGTAAGAGCCGTGTCCTTCTCCTACACTGGTACAGCATCTGCAGACACAAGCATAGGGTTCAGTGCTTAAGTGCCACAGTACCACAAATCATTTGGAGTTCACTGGACTGAAGTTAGCTTGCACTGGGTCAAGACCTGTCCTGTGTGATCTTTCTGCATCTTTCCTAAGATCAGATCTTTCCTGGAGAAGTAAACTGAATTTGGGGAGATGTCAATATGGCTATTCATTAAACTTCTAGTACGCTTGATGGCTTGCAAAACCAGCACAAGCAAGGATATTGCTCACAAACACACAACATAGTTGAATACATTGAATGAGATTTGAATCAAGGCCCAGAATCAGGAGAGGGAGATCGAAAACATGCCTTAATATCCCTCATTTAATTGCGTTATTGTTTCTTTCTTTCTTCCCTCAGCATATTTCCTTTCAACCGTAGTGGGAAAGTCCCTCCAGGAGGTCATTGTTAATGAAGAAAAAGGCATATTCCTTGTACTTCTGATTGATTAACATTAATAACTCATTGCATGCCATGCAGTAATCCACCCTCACACATAATTAACAATGTCTGCTTTAATAATGTCAGGAATGCAGGCTCTCTTCCCCCCACCCCAAAGGATTTTGGCTGTAAAAGGGTCCAATATTTCAAGGTCACCCCAGCAGTTTCAGTTTTGGATGTAATTCACCCATTTGCTTATACAGACTTGCACAAGGGAAAAGGGTGTTTTTATCTTAGGTCAAAACCAGAACATTCTTTCTCCAATGTCAGATGAAGGCAATTGTTAGGGCCCTAGTTCCAGAACCATGAGAGAAACTGAAACAATCTCACCTTTCCTATTGTGAATGATAGCTCACAGGCTGCTTTAGGAAAAAGAAGGTTGCAGACCTCTTACTATGATACAAATCATAGTACAAAAGATTAAGAGAACATCTACCCAGGGGCTCTAACATCTGCTTTTACAATTCCATTAAGAGACAATTTAGACTGCTTAGAAACCCCATCTACTTCATCATGAGCAACACTGGGGCCCTTCTAAGGGGGTTTCCATAGCCAACATGACTGAGGAAACATCATGTCAAGGGCAGGTGGAACAATGTGGATGATGAGTGAATTAAGCCAAGAGGCTATCCTTAAGATACAGCGTCTGTGTAAGTGGACAGCCCCTATCAGAGAGGACAGGGAAGAAAGAGAACAGAGGGTTCTCATTATGAGTGGCACCAGGGGAAGCACTGTCCTTTGCAAGAGGCAGAAGCTGGGGTCTCCGGGGAATCCACAGACAAACGAGGCTGAGAGAGTGGCCATGGGAAAAAGGAAGTGTGAGTGACTTCTAAGTTGCCCCTGTTCTGTTCCCCTCCTGACACCAGCCTGGTGATCAAGCAAGGTCTCAAGATACTTCCATCTCTGATCCCTGGCTGTTCTGCCTTCCCTGCCTGGGCTTAACCAGCTCAGTCACAATGTGTGACTCACTGCTGGGGTGAGATAAGTTGAAGCCTGTGGCAAGTGGGGGGGATCCCACTGAAGTTAGAGTAATTGCCTCTGCAGTCCTCTCTGACCCTGAACCCACAGGAAAGCCACCTTCTCCAAAACCCTGTCATCCATGCTCAAGAGAACAGAAGCCCAACCAGTCCCCACAAGAAGCCATCCTCTCTTGTGAGGCCCATGATGTTGGATTTTAGTGGTGAGTGTCCTGCCACTCTAGGAGTCATTCAGTTGCCAAACAGTTGAGATTAGAGATTCTGGGAAGAAAAAAACAAGAAGAAGTAAACCAACAGTTAGTGTCAGGATCAGAGAAGGCATTGTAGGCCATGTAGGCATTTGGGGACATGGCCCATAAGATGAGGGTTGTTGGCTAGCTCTCAACTTCATGAGACAATCCTTGGTTCAGGAAACTCCCAGTATAAGCGAATGAAGTGAACAGGAAGAAAGAAATGAGAGGATTTACCTTGGGCTTTCAGGCAACCATTAGCAGGGCTGAGACCTGGGACCCAACTGCTGAATCCCAGCCTCATGCATTTTCTTCCTCTCGGATGTACCATGATTTTGATAAACAAGTAACACTTGTTTCTGCAGCTGCTGCTTCTAGGCTGGAAGCAGTTCTCATGTATGTCTCCCCATGTGTCTATTCCCATTAATACCAATTAAAAAAGAACCTCACTGCTTTTTCATTGGCATCCTTGCTGCCAGCCATACACAATTAACAGAAGAAATAAGAAGCTTTAGCTGTAATTACGGTTTTGCCTGTTTTGTAGCAAAGTCACCCTGTGAAGACTGACACAGCTGGTCACCAACCACACGAATTCTGTCAGTGGGAGTTTTAAGAGGGAGAAATTAAATTGCAGCTGTATAATACACTGAGCACTCAGAGGCAGGCAGTGCCAGCAATTATCCAGCAAAATGACATCAAAAAACAGAGGCATCAACAGTGATAACTTCCAAAGGAACATAAAATATTCTGAAGAGTTACCCTGCAAAGGACAACAAGATCCTTCAATAACATTGTCCAGATCTAAATGCTGTCCTTATGACAGTCAGCAAAACCTGTCAAGCCACCAAAACAAAGTAGTACCCACCACAAGCCCTGTGCTTTGTGCATAGGAGTACTGCGCTTCCAGTAGACAAAAAGAGAAAGGGAGAGGTGTGCACAGAACCACACATATAGTTCATCCTCTTTACTCTTTGGCTTCTCTGTGAGACCTATAGGACCAGACTGGTCCTATAATATTTTGCAGACACCTCACATTTGCTCACAGGTACATATTACTTGAAACAAGCTGGCAAGTCTCTCCTTTTCCTCTTTTTCCCAAGCCATGAGACACACTAGCCAACCAGTTCAGTCCCTGCCTAAGTTCTGTTCACTCCAGTACTTGGGTACCAACCCTCCCATTCCTCTGGCTATGTGACAAGGAAGCACTCCTTGGAACTCCACTGCCCAAGTGTCTCACTGAATGGAAGCCTGTCACCCCCCTCCCCCCCCCTCCCCCCCCCCCCAAAACCCCAATATGGTTCCCTTTTTTTTTAAAAATCCACCC
>WTSP01011278.1:0-25987 GCA_025331215.1 Actenoides lindsayi
GGCCGCCCGGCCCGGGCAGCGGCGGGAGGCGCGGCGGGCGGGCACGGAGGGCTCGCAGGCGGGGGTCGCGGATCCGCGGGCGGCCGTCCCCGAGCCGCAGCGCCGGGCAGAAGTCTGGGCTGCCCGGGGGCGACCCTTGGCAGCGCGGAGCTCCCGCCGCTGAGGTTTCCCAGCGCTCGGCACCGCGGTGCGACCGGGCCTCCCCCCCGGGCTGGCGTGCGGAGCGGCGGCTGCGGCTTTTCCTGGAGCCGGGGGCGCCGTCTCTGCCGCGCTGCTCGAGGGCAGCTTGGCACGGGCCGAGCGGGCAGCCCCGGCGCAGAGGCGTTTTCCCCTGGGCTGGATCGTCCCGTTCGGGCCCCTTTGTCGTCCCCGGGCCCCGTATTGTGTTACTGTGGAGGTCGCGTAAAGGGTACGGGCTGCCAGGGCCCTTTGCCGGGCTGAAGGGCTCCGTCGCGGCTGCTTGATTCATCTTTGGTGCTGATTAAAGCCCGGGTATTTGTGTACAATTCCCGACACCCCTCTAAAAAACAAAGTCGGCAGCAGTAAGCTTTAAACTTTAACTAAAGCCTGACCCAAGGCGTGCGTAGCGCGGTTACGCCCCGGATCGCTCCCATCAGCTGCAGCCAGCCCGAATCACTACAACTGGAGGTACTCTCAGCGGTTCTGCGTTTGAAGCAGCGATAGCCTGGGGCAGCATATTTCTCCTGTGGTCTGTCTAGGATCTTTCCTCTTAGTTTTGATACTGCTTTCAGATTAAGAAGGTAGAAATACTTTCCCATTTAGCGTTACTGACAAAGTTTTAAGAACACCGAGTAGAATTTAAAGTGGCACCATGTGTTTATAAATTTCCTGAACTCACTCTCGAACGGAAAATATTTGAAGTAGGCATTATTCCTTTGAGCACTTCATATAATGTTACGTCTGCTTTCAGGGGAAAAAGCACATTTGTTTACTTTTCATCATGTTTTTTCAACACATTGCACACAGTATGAAACAAACAGCCAAAGATTTTTGTGTAACTAAATGGGATGATTTTCAAATAAACCCCTTAAATTTCTTTTAAGCTTATATATAATCGGAAATATTGCACAAAAGGGGTATAATTTTTCCTATCCACATAGACAAGAGTTTGTTATTCGATATACTGAGCCAAACACATAAGAGAAATAGAAGCAGAAAATGCACATTGAGGCATCTACTGTTTTATAAAGTTAAATACTTTGATTTTTCAGTTTAATAGTAACTCCTGTGGATACAGACATTAATTCCTGCTAATAACACAATACTGACCTTGAATTAAATAAGCAGGCCATTCAGTATACTCTTAGGTAAAGTGACACTTTTTTGTTTTAAATAGAAATTAAAAAATATATCTCCTACAGTTGATCTGCAACTGCAGTGCTGTATTGATTGTTTTAATCTGGTTATGTAGATCCACATAAAAGCATAAGGCCGTAAGTTTTCTAGTTATCATGGATCCAACTGCCCTATGTCTTTATGTTTGGTTTTTGTTTTTTTTTTCAATTTTAATGCAGATTTTAGCCATTACCAAGTAAATACTCTTCAAATTAACACTGAAAAATAACAGCAATGAAGTGAGCAGTCTTGTCTTCAGGATCCAGAATTTACAAATATTGCTGTGTTTTCAGCTTGAACTATTTTACACCAGCACGTGAGATGTGAACGATACCAACCTTGCTTATACTGATAGTTCCAGTGAGAAGCTGAATTCTAAGTTGAAAGGCAAGTGAAGGTAACTTGAGTGGTTCTGCCTGGAATTTTTCTGCAGTGGGAAAGGGGAACAGAACCCACTCTCATATGTCTGTTCATTATATTGCTGTGTACTAAATCAGTAAGTAGAAAAGAGTGGATTTCATGGGTCTTCAGGACCAGTTCTGATCCAGACCAGCTCTGCTGGGGCCTGTGTATCTTTCTTGCAAAAGAAAAATGTCCCCGTGAAAGAACTGGGGATACATTTTCAAGGATAACTGATAAAAGAAATACTGTGCGTCCCTTTAAGTTCTAAATTTTACACAGAGTATATAAAAATATATATTGTGTATAAAATGTGTGTGTGTATATACAGTGGAATTTGAATAGCTTGGTTTTAGACATTTTTTTCAGAAGTAAATTCCCCTGCAAGACTTTTTGTCTGGCTTCTCCACCCCTAACCCTACAGCTGTGCCCACATCACAAGGTTTTTTTGTGTAGATTTATACACACTGACTTCTGATTTAACCTCCAACGGTACCACGTTATTGCCAGTGGTTTATGGTTAGCTGTGTTTAAAGGAAGTGTAAGTGGAAATAGTTCCTGCTTTTAGCTTTCCCTCAAAACAGAAACAAATCACTCTTTGCAACTTTATCCTTCAATTAAGGGATTGTGGAAAAAGTTACAATTAATTGCTTTTCTGGAAAATGACATTTTTAATAATAAGGATGATTTGACAATTGAATGGTCTTTCATATAGTCACAGCAAAATGACCGATGCAGGTAAATGATCAGAATTATTTTCTTTTCCCAACATTTCAAGGAAGAAGATTGGTGTTTTTGGTTGAAAATGAGGTTGTTGCAGATTTGCTTTAGGAAAGATCAGTGTATCGAAGTACGTTAGGAATACAATTTCATATCACACTGTGGCTTTTAAACATAAATACTCCAGTGACTATTGACTGGTGCCTAGCATTCAAATGTGTAGTCCTGGTGAAGATGAAGACAGTAGCTGTAACAATGCTCATCAGCCTACATTGGAACAACATTTCTCTTGCCCTTGTACAGTTCCATGCCCTCCTGGAATGATTCTGTCCTGAATAACATCTACACTGTCCACTAAACGTCCTCAAAATCTTTGGCTATTTAATAGCCATTCGGAAAGTTTTTCTTCAGTTAGCTGCATTACGCTTCCTTACTTAGGAGAGGGAGAAATACCAGTAGTACTGGGTGGTATTTTTATTGTTGAGCCTGTATAAGTTTTCATTTTTTATACACCCTTTTCTCCCAGGTATTATGGAAGAAGGAAGCAGCGTTGCAGTATTGATGCCAAATATCGGGGAACAGGAAGCGGTGCTGATTTCTGAGACGGTCATTGGCCCAACACTGCAGAGCAGTGAAGAGCAGAGGAAATGTAAAACTGATCCGCTCATCCACGTTATCCAGAAACTCAGCAAAATAGTTGAAAGTGAGAAGTCACAAAGATGCCTTTTAATAGGGAAAAAACGTTCTCATCCTCATGCTTCTGCACCGTCTTTTGACGCAGATCTTTGTGAAATCCCAGCTAAAGCAATCGAGCTGTCTGTTATTGCTACTGAAAAGACTGAAGAGTTACAAGCAGATTATTTTGTGACCGAATGTCTTCCGCAAAGCAAAAAAAAGGTGACGTGCTACCAGTGTAGCCTGTGTAAGTTTCTATCCCCTTCTCTCTTCAAGATACAAGAACATATAAAACAACACGGGCAGAAAAATGAAGTGATACTGATGTGCTCGGAATGTCATTTTGCTTCCAAAAGCCAAGAAGAGCTCGAATCCCACTTCCAGAACTACCATGAGAATGAGAGTAAAAATAGCCTCCAGCCAAAAGTGCAGCAGGGCGTAAATGCTGCAGGTGCGTTCTTGCAAGGGCCGGGGGAAGGAAGCCTCAAAGCAGGGACTGATCAGGCAGGGAATCCGGAATGTAAAGATGTAACTCGGTCCTCTCCTACGCCTGAGATGGGCAGGAGGAAGTGGTACACTTACGAGCAGTATGGCATGTACCGCTGTTTAATTTGTCGCTACACCTGCGGCCAGCAAAGGATGCTGAAGACGCATGCTTGGAAACACGCGGGTGAGGTCGATTGCTCCTATCCCATCTTTGAGGAGGAAAACGAAACGGCCAGCTTAGAGACGGTTGTAACTCGCACACCTCATAGCATGGATGCAGTTGTTCTTTCTTTGGAAAACAGTGAATTTGATCTCCACGGGGAACCTTCTCTTCAACTGCAGATTTGCAATTCTGAGCAACTGGTGTGTAAATCACCAGCAGGAACAACTGTAAAAGAGGAGGAGATACTAAGTCAGGCTACTGCGGAGGTTTTAGAGGAGCCTGTATCAGATACAGAACAGGAGAATGTGATAGCTGATAGCCTGCTTTCATCAGCACAGAAAATCATCAGTTGCAGTCCAAATAAAAAGGGTCACATTAATGTAATAGTAGAGCGTTTGCCAGGTGCTGAAGAAAGTGTCTTACAAAAGCCTTTCTTGATGAACACTGACATTGAAACAGAAAAAAAATTAATCTCTGAGGAGTCCCGTGGTACCTGTGAAGAACCTGATGAAGTTTACCACTCGGGTGAAATGCAAGAAGTGATAATAGGATGGAATAATAGCGAGAAGAAAGATACTGAATCCAGCTCTAATAAGAACGTAACAACTGATGAAAATGTGCCTCCTGCACGAAGAAGGACAAATTCCGAGTCTTTACGACTACACTCATTAGCTGCAGAAGCTCTTGTTACAATGCCCATCAGAGCTGCTGAACTAACAAGGCCTGGCTTCAGGACCCTGACCGGGCAAGATGCTGTGGATGCAAGTGCAGGACAGGGAGAAGGTGATGGGCCGTGCATGGCGCATTCTAAAGTGGTATCTTCACTTAAGAATCCAGAGGAGTTCAGTGGCTTGAACCAAAGTGAATGTGCAATAGTTGAGATAAAGAAGGAAAGGCCAGAGTTATCAGAAGCACCCATTAAAATGGGGATCAGTATGTCGTTGCTCACTGTCATTGAAAAACTGAAGGAGAGGACAGATCAGAACGCTTCTGACGATGACATTTTGAAAGAATTACAAGACAATGCACAATGCCAAAACTCAAATGATGCAAATATTCCTGGGAGCAACCTAGTAGAGTACATACCGAACGTGGACAGGCCCTACCGCTGCCGCCTCTGCCATTACAGCAGCGGCAACAAGGGCTACATCAAACAGCACTTGAGAGTCCATCGGCAGAGGCAGCCCTACCAGTGTCCCATCTGTGAGCACATTGCTGACAATAGTAAGGATTTGGAGAGCCACATGATCAACCACTGCAAAACAAGAATGTATCAGTGCAAGCAATGTGAAGAAGCCTTTCATTACAAGGTAAAGTTCTTTCCTCTGTCTGTCTCCAAGGGCTAAATTTTTGCTGCTTTTTTAATACGTGGTGATCCCTTTTTCTAACTTCAGTCTGACATCCTGGCTTCCTTGCCATTACAGTTGGGGATTATTGCCAGCAGCACTTTCTGAATAGAAAATTCTGAAATAAACTTGTTTCCTCACAGAACTTATTTTTCTGAGAACCATCTTAGGGACGTATTAATATCATGTTGTTTTTCTGCCCACGTGTAGCAACTACAGGAAGAAATGAAGACATCAGGGAACTTAGTAGCTGAAACTTTACTAGAATGCTCCAACGTGCCCGTTGCCAGTGTGTGCAGAAGTAATCCCGGCACGTGGGTGTAACATGAGACACGCTGAAGCAGAAATTCTTTTCTTGATTCCTCTGTTGTTGTGTTGGTCTGGATGTTCTGTAGAACTTAGATCTGCAAAATCACACACCAGAGCAGAACAGTGCACTCCTGCCATTTTTAGAGTAGCTATTTTAAGCATTAGTGCTGGTGAGTGTGCTCCTATGTACTCAGGAATACAGAATAGACAGCAGCACTGTCTAGATGTACAACTGAAACTCTCACAGGCAATGGCAGTGCAAACTTCTCCATCTTTACTGTTGTTTAGTCCTAGTTTGAAAAAAATATACAGGTAGGGTAACAAAAGGTTCTGTCTCCCCTCTCTTCCCCAAGCAAGCAGAAGCAGGAATAACGTATTCTAAAGTCACTAGGCAATACAGAAACTGAGTCAATTTTCACACAAGCCATTCTCTAACCTCTAATCTAATACTGCTTTAGGAGAATATTAATTTTGGAGGAAGAACTGTTTGCCACTTGTCTGGGGGAATGGGGAAAGAAGGAAGTTTATTTTCTAAATAAACACAAATCATATAATTCAGTCACTCTCATCCATCCTTTCTGTTATTAATGTAATTTACTTTGTTTTGTTTCTAGAAAAATTACCTGAGGGATAATCTACAGACATATTAACATACTTTTTATAACAGTTGTCATTGAAACTTGAGTAACAATGTCAGAAATGACTGCAGGATTTGAAATGACCAGTGTATATATTTGTAGGGTGTATTTAAATGTGGGCAATTGTTGGGTTTTTTTTCCAGAGCCAACTACGAAATCATGAGAGAGAACAACACAGTCTTCCAGATACCTTTTCAACAGCTACATCTAACAAACTGATAGTTTCCAATGAAGGAGATGAAAGAGAAGGTACTGTTTGTATTTACACTTGAAACTACAAAAAGTCACTCATAACATTAGTCCTGTTTGCTGGATTTCTGTAAGTGCTTTTAAATCTCGTTCATGCCTGTTTATAGCCTTCAATGGGTTTTACTTTCAGTGTGCAGAACTTACCAGAGTCAGTTCTGAGATCTCTTACTGACAGTTCTTTGTAGATAAGACCTTTTTTAGCCCCTGTAATTGGACCTTGTGTTTTTTCTTCTGAAAAACAACTGGTATGGAGTATTACTCTGAATTTTTTAGGAAAAAAAAATAAATCTTTCCCCCCTTCCTTTCCCCCCTTCCTTTCCCCCTTTTTTTCACCCCCTTTCCCCTTTTCCTTTCCTCCCTCCTTTCCTTCCTCAACTGCAGTATTTTCCAAATCCCCTACAGTAAGCAAAAGAAAGCCTTTTTTTCTCAAGTCCCTGTGGTACTGTAGTTTGCTGTTAGCATACACATACAATACCATCCATTCTGTGTCAAGAAATTCTGTGTTTAATTATGGTAATGTCCAAAATGAGTCATTTGTTCTAGCCCTAGAGAGGCAAAAGGAAGGCATTCTAAAAATGTCACCTCTGCCTGTAACAGCTGACAGGAAAGGTAGGTGTGCATTTTCTGAATGTTTCTTAACCATGTATCTGCCCATAATTTAATAGTGTTTGTTTCAAAAGCAACAGTAACAGCACCCCAAACCTTGGATGCGTTAAGGCAGTGAAACAGGTGAAAAAAATAGCCAAATTTTAGGAGAAAATGGGCTCTTAAAATCCTTTGAGTATCCTGGAGGCTCAACAATTACTGTTGCAACTTGAATGCATCCTCTCCTCTGTTGAGTTAAATTTACTGAAAATACAGCATTTTCACTTGGAAGGCAACACTGTAATTATTAGTATTTTGCAATTTTAGAGCACTGTGGAAAAATGCTATAATTATATCACCTCTGAACAGCAAGAGGCTGAAGTATTTCCATTCTGTGCCCATGGATCTTCTCTGTCCTACCCATGCTCTCTCCTTTGTTCCGCTAGCAAAACGAGCACAGTAGTAGTACTTGGATTGCACTTGAAATTTCTGGGTTCTACTCTTACCTCTATAGTTCATCAAGGAGTGTGAGAGTAGTCACTGAAATTGATGCAACTGCTTGTGAAAAAAAGGTATTAACCAGCATGAGCTTGAATCATTAATGATTTGTCCAACGCACCACGGTAGGTGTCAGAATAGAATGAGATCCTTAACTCTTGACTTCTGTTCTCTTCGTTCACGCTGCCTCTTTTTCTGGCTTTCAGTATACAGGTCAGAAGCTTAAAAGTTCATTACCTTACCAGCCCCATGTGAAATGACCCTTCCCAACTCCTTTTTACTTTCATCAATACAGAATGCATTTAAATTCAGGAAATGGACCTGTAGTGCTTATTAAATCCCGAAGACCTAAGCCTGAGAGAGCCCTCTGAAGTCAGGGGGAGACAGGAAAAAGGCTAGGGAGGGTCTGCTGGTAGTGGGAACATTCCTAAGAAATAGCATAAGTCTTGTAATGGCAGCGATGGGAAATAAAACATTTAGCTGGTTACAAATATCTATGAGCACAGTTCAGACTATTACTTCTGTTTTGTTTGTTTTCAACCAGTATTTTAAAAGATGTCACAATACAGGAGTACCTTACAACGTGTCAGATTTGGGGGAATACTGTACCATTTGAGCTAAAATCCTCTTAAGGTTACTGAAAACCAAGATGTCTCTGCTTTTGGCAATAGTCTGGTTTAATAAGATGGTTTTAGGGTTTGTATCCTGATCTTGTCATTTAACTTAGATATAAGAGTAGCCCCCATTTGAGAAAACCACCTGCTTTCAGTTGAATTAGAGACTTCTTAAAATATTTTTTTCTCCTATTATCTTACAAACTCACAGCCACGGGCTTTAATTGATTGTTTACCCCACATGAAATTTGGTAATGTGGCTTGAATGAAAAGAGTTCTCCTTTTAAACTTTTATTAACTCATACTGTGGAACACTTAAATGATTTCAGAACCAATTTATAATCAAATTGCAACACCACTGCAGTACAGCAATCTCTTGTCAAGCAGATGTCATCCCTATAAAGCGACACAAAACCAAGGAGTTTATGGCATAGCATCTGTTTGTGTGAAAGATGCCCGAGCTGGAACAGTTTCAGTTCTTGTTTATGAAATAGTTAGTCCTAAAAGTCTCTTTATTCATCACGGTTGTGCAATAAATTAAAAGGGAGCATTATGACACTGGATATGATCCGAGTGTAAATGTCTAATAATGAAGGAATAGGGCAATAAGCAGCAGTACAGGAGCACCTGGTAGTGCTGCTACAACAAAGATCTCTCATTTCCATCTTGGCTTTTAAGAGACCTGAGATCCTCCATCCAGAAAGCTAAAAAAGGCCCCAAACCCCCCAAGAAATAAGGCAGTGAGGGGGTGGGGGACACGACCGCTATTTTGCCACAGCGAGAGATTATATGATGCATTATAATTAATGCATATTTTATTGAAGGGATAAATCTAAAGTAGTGATTGGTGTAAATAATTGCTCCTAAGTGTGTGCTGCTGGGTGGTTAGCCACTTAGAACTATGCAATATGTTTGCGTAACGCTTTAAAAACCTCATTAGACACTGTTTGGTTTAGACTGCCTGCCCAATAAAGTACCAAGTTTGTCACAGAAAATACATTTGGAAGCAGTTTATTCAAAAGCTGCAGGATTTAAGGTGGAAAACCCATGCAATAGCTTACCCTTTACAAAACCACAGCTCTCCCACAGATCAGCAAGTGTCTTTGTCTTCGTTTGAGGTCTTCTAAATAAATGTGCTTTCATAAAAGAGTAATTGTAGAAATGTAACGTCCAAAGTCTCAAAGTATATAATTAAGATTGTTTTTATAATTTACATGAAAGGAAAAAAACCCCAACAAACTAATAAATATTACTATCTGAGCATACTGTAGGAAAAGAAATGGGTATGTTTTACTTCAAGGTTGATTTGCAAAGAGTGTTACATATTATTCCATATTATTTTTTATAAGAATGCCAGAAGAGTGAGCACTGTGTCGTAGTTTAAAGTAAAAAGAATTTTAAAACTTTTGTGGTACATACAGACTTGCTCAAATTGTATTTCAGACTGTCTTTGTATTCAGTTGGCTATTTTATTTTAGATGACATACTATATGTTCTTCAGAGTAACCCTGTGGGTTAGCCCTACCTAATTACATCTCGAACCAAAAGTGCTGAATTTTGGGTGGAAGTGTAATTAGTGGTATTTTTTCCTTACTGTTTAACTTAGCTGGGTGACTCTCCCTCAGAATAATAGATCTAAACCTTTTCTTTGACATCATTCAGTGCCCACCTGTGTGGGGGGGGGGGGTTAGAAAATCCAATTGAAAAGTTGACCTTCCATTTTGAGTGACTCGTTCTACTGGTTTATTCTGCAGTGTCTTCTTAGCAGTTTCACCATAAAGATTCTTAATTGTTGCTTTGATAATGAAAAGATTCAGTCTGGGTTGTTGTAGTCCAGCATCATCAAGAAGAAACTCCAGAAGAAAATTATCTTTACAAAATCCAGTTGCTATTTTGGACTCAGGAGATGGAACTTCTGTTTTCAATACAAACTCCACAGTTCCTCCTGAGCTCAATCTGCTTGTCTAATTCCTCCCCTCTTTAGCTAAAAAGAATTGGAATTCAGGAGGTGATAAAGGAGAGGGTTTCCATCAGTTTTTATACTCTAAACTGGAAAGAAGTTCATGGTGTTTGGACCTAAGCAGAGATGTGTCTGAAAAGTCTACTTTCCATCTTTTTGGACAGTCACTTGTTGCAGATTTCAAGCTTACCTGTCTCGTCAAACGGGGGCAGGCAGACCCTCCTCTCAGCGTGACACGGACCTTCGGTGCTCTTGACCTTGACAGGCCTTTAACAGAATTCTTCTTCAGGATTCTGAACAGAGGAGTCCTCTTTGGGAAGTGGAGAACTTACATTTTTCAGGAAGGGGAGTTATTTTGGGTTTGGGGAAGAGCTGGGAGGCCTGAAGTAGATCACCTGGTGATATCTGCTAAAAAACATCCATCAAAGACACCCTTTTCTGTTCTACCTAGGATCTTCTGGTGTGTCCTACTAGTAGTAAACCCCCTGACAACACAAACTAATGATTTGTTTGTGCTGGAGGTGTGCTTCATGTGAGCATGAAGAGTTTCTGAGGTCTGTCCTTGCAAGATTTGAGCTTTATATTGTCTCCCACATATTATTTATTGAACTGTAAATTGGTTTGGGGATGTACTTTAGGAGTGGTCTTTACCCATTGGAGAAATTCTCCATCTTCTCAAATGTTAATATTTTAACCCAAATCAGTTCCATTATTCAGTGAGGGAGCAGGAATAGGGCTGTTTCAGTCTACACACTGACATCTCAAAAATCTCCAAAGCGTGCACTTGCGGGCACACTCTTTCTTACGTTAGATTACTCATTAGCCTTTGTCTCTGGAACCATTAATTTTTCAAGAGTCTCTTTCATTCTGGAAAGAAAAAATGATTTTTGTTACAATTGCTTTTTAGTAAGCTGGAGAAGTTCCAAATTATTTCTTAATACATCTGGTCAATATCTATTTTTTTTCTGTCCTCTCAGGTCCTCCTGAAAGTGTTAGTGTTTGTGGATGATAAAGAGGATTTAGATGCTTCAGGAGGCATTTTGCTTTCCTTTTCTACATTTGCCAGTTGGAAACTTGTCCTTTCTCAGTGCCTGTCTTTTAATTTGATTAATTTCGCAAAGCAGTGAAACTGCTGGGTTCAGCAGTTCCCACATTTTATCACCTTTTACTGGAACACAGGACTTGAACCCAACTGCGAGGAAGAAGGGAAGTGTCCATGAAGAGAAAGAATGTGTTTGCTTAAAAGTTTAGGCATTACAGTAGACGTTAGGGTAGATAAAGAGCAGCATGGTAAATAAACCACAGCTTTATTACCTCTACGTCCGTTGCCAGTTTGCTCCAGATACTGTTAAGGTATTAAATGTTTATAGATATTTAAATGTATTACTTTAAAAGTATTACTTTAAATATTACTTCTAAAGTCACATTTCATAATTCAGTTGTGCTGAAATTACCACTTGAAAACTTCTTACAGTGCTGAATGCAACTCTAAAATGATTTTGTTTTATATAGGAAATAAGTCCTCAGTTCAGAAGCTGTACAGATGTGATGTGTGTGAATACACGAGCACAACTTACGTCGGTGTACGAAACCACAGACGAATTCATAACTCTGATAAGCCATACAGGTAAGGGTCTCGGCTGTTGCTACCTGCTTGGTTTACTTCTTCTAGCTAAAAAGGTTATTTAATTGCTCATGAAATTTTGAAGATACTGTTAAGGAATTTCAATGACATCATTTTCCTGCAGATTTGAAGGAGCCACGCTTGCTGGTTGATTGAAACTGTAATTAAGACTCGCCGTCTTTTGCAGGATGCATCTTTTGCTATAGCATTCAGCTGGTTGTTTTCAGTCTGAAGCGTTCAGATGGGGAAAGGGAAACAATTACATTGTAATATTGAGCTTTGGCCAATAGTAATAACGTACTTCTTGACCTCCTTGTACACTTAAGTTCATTTTGGATTAGCTTTGTTGCAGAGCGTTCTCCGTCGTCACATTGCCACTTGGCACGTTGGCTTCTACAGAGCGTGGCAAAACTCTGCCTTTTCTCTTGTCACCAGGCCCCTCATCTTTTTCACAGGTTTCAAACAATATAAACACACTCAGTGTGATTTTATATACTTCTCTACAAGGATGTTATATGGATTTATATAGAAACTTTGATACGTACAACCATATGTAATGCTATAGCTCAGATCCCCAGCAGAAAAATAAGTCATGCATTTTTCTATCGCCTGCTGCATAAATTCCTGCAAATTCAATCTGTGCTCATTCAGCGTGGATCTCTGTCCCTCTCTAGTGGCTAGAAAATAGATCTGAGTTAATAGAGTTTTTGAGCTAATACACTTCTGTTTTTCTAATACAAATTTTGGAAACTCAACACCTCGAAATGCTGAGCTCAGCCAGGGACTTTCTGCTTTGGATAAACAAACCCCGAAGAAGCGTTGCGTTTTGATTTGTGCATTATAAAGATATCCCATAACACCAGCAAAAAACTGCAGGATGTTTGCTCGGAGAGCAAATTTGGAATACGGATGGATTTTTTTTCTACTCAGAATCTTCCCTTTTGCCACTGTTTGCTACTTAGTGGGGTTGGAACAGCAGATACTGTCCAGCGCCTTGTATATGGTAGTTTTCTGAGTCGGTGTTAGCCAGCCTGCTTGATTTGGGAACCCTTGAAAACTTTCTGTTGGTGATATAGACCACTGCATACTAAATTTAAGCCTACTGATCTGGCTTGCTTTTGTTATTACTTTTTCATAAACCCCTTAGACAACTCTGCAGACCTGGTAGGTCTAAAACCCATAAAGATCCCATATTTCTCCTTCTGAAAACATGTATTCCTCAAGCCTTTCATAAAGCTTCAGAGAGCAACCTACTATGCTGCTGCCATTTTAAATTAAATTAATTAATAATTGCTGCCATTTTGTAAACGTGTTTTGTTACTTGTTTGACAACAATTGCTGGAAATGAAACTGTATATCCTCCAATGACACATTTTTGTAGATCTGATACCTTCTGGACTTTAATACTGCACAATTAAGTTCTTTCAAAAATCTCAAGTTACGTTTCCTGCAATCTCAACCTGTTTTACAACCTGATTTAGTAAATATTGGGTATTCTACCATTTAAAAAAAAAAAAGCAACAACTCCAGTCCTACCAAATACACAGAGTTTTAGCTGAGCTGGATGGCTTCTCTTTCAACACGTTACACACAGGAGGCTTGTGTGGTAGTACATTGATATTTACGAATAGCATAGTATTTTGTGTCATACTTTGGGATCTCAATCCATGGATCTAAATCTAGAGTGCTTTATGTATTGTTTTTATACAAAGCTATTGTGACAGAAATAAAAAAATAAAATTTTAGACAGCATGATGCAACACACTTGAATCTAAACATGTTGATCTTGTCTCTTGACTTCTATTTCAGGCATAATTAATGCTCTGAATCTTAGGTGCTTTATTACTAAATAGATAGTTTGGCTTTTAAATGAGAAATATGGCTGTTGCATTATGTGGGACACACATTCTTGAGGAGCAAGACTCACTTCTACATCCACTGTGTCCCTTACAGGTCTTACACTATCATCCTATTCACTTGTATTCTACCTTTACGTACCATAGCCAAGCAGCTTGCATCAGGGCTGCATCCGTTCAAGTGCATCCACAGCTCCCTTCCACTTGGTGGTGCTTCCCAGTTTCAGTAGAGGTGCTCAAGGCAGATGTCAGAAAGGAACCTAGTCTGTATGCCTACCAATTCGGACTCGAAGGTGGAAGACTTTTTGGGGGGGGCTGCAAAAGATTCTTGTGGTCCAAAAATAGGAAGTTGACATCATCGCTAAGACTTCTGCAGATACGGTTAGTCTGTAAGTGCAGTTTTTTCCAGATACCTGTGCTTTCTTCGAGGTTTTTATTTGTGGCATAGTGCCAGCAGTTCACTGTCAGATTAGTTTACTTGTTGTTGTCTCTTTAGATGTCGAGTATGCAACTTCGCCACCACAAATATGAATAGCTTGAAATGCCATCTGAGGCGGCACCCCCAGGAGCATCAGGCAGTGCAGCTAATGGAACAGTACAAGTATGTAACAGTGCTCCTTTGGCAAAGAGCTGGCCTAAGCAGGGATTTTGTTACGTTGAGATACAAAGCAGAGTTCAGATTCTATTCTTTTCCTTCCTAGAGTCATCCCTTGTTTCCGTCACTTTAACTGGAGAGAGAAAGAGCTTTGCTGGGCAGTTCCCAAGTAGTGTTTATGCTGCCCAAATAAAGATGGCCATGACCTCCCCCAGGTACAGCCTTCAGCTGGGTCCTTCCAGAATGAGGTGGTTGCACAGAAACTGCCTGTTGCAAGGAGTTTCTGGACCGTGTTTCACCCACAGGGGAGAACGCGTGTGCCAAAACCGTGCCGGGGCACTTCTAACATCAGCATTGGAGGCTGCTAAATTCCAGTACCTGGGAATGTCCCTGGGCTTGGGTGAATAGCCCAGTCTAGGCACAGCCTTGGCATAGATGTGTTAGAATCCAGACTGGCGTCACACTGCCCTAGTCAAGAAGTGGTATGAATTATGTTTAAGTGAGGTGTGTCCTTTATAGTCTCTCCCTAGGTAGGTGTGTTTAATATAGATGCATATACATGAGGAAGTCAGCACAAACTAATTTGCAACAACAAAAAAAATAAAAATCAAAGCTGGGAAAGAAAACTGGGAATCTTCTGAACATTTCTTAGTGTAAGATTTTAAAGGCGATGGGAAGATTCCAACTCAAGCACATTCATGTAAGGGTTTCTTCTCAACAAAATCTGCTTCTACAACTTCAAAGTTCTTCCACTGCATTTTTTTTTTTCCTCAAAACGTTCCTAAGTAGTGCTAAGTTTGCTCTGCTGTCATACTTCATACAGTACTGAGGAGTGCTCTTTAGGATACACTTGAACAGTAAAGTTTAATAACTCAACACAGGTCAACCAGTAGGGCAAATCATGCTATGGAATTGAGTAGTAGTTCTACTACTAAATTCAGTGGTAGAATAATTTTGTTTCTCTGGGAATGTCTTGCATTAAGTTGCTGTAACTGTACATTAACTCTATGATGATAAACTGTAGTGCATCAGGCTAAAAGCTGTTGAGTGTCTGTGTCTTTGATTTGAACTGTGTGCTAAAGCAGTCAACAGCCTTTGGCTCATGATACTGTTCTCAGCAAAGTAAATCTGATTAGTAAATCACCTGAATAAATTAACATACTGCAATTAAAAAGGAATAAACCAAACACTGAACTGTTGCTTCCTTTGCTGTGTTACCAACCTACTGACCAAGCTGTGTTAGTGGTGCAGAAAAATCAGACATCTAGTAAGACTAGTGGAATACATGTGCATATAGAATGGAATTAAGATAATCTGTTGATCTTTTTGTTTTGGAGGGGAAAAAAAAGAAAAAAAATTGTCTTTATAAGGTCTGCCTTTTATCTTATTTTTAATTATGCCATTATTTTGTAACAGCCTTCTTAGAAATATTGATTCTCAGCCCGAGAGTGAACTTGCTTATATCTGAAAGCATCTGTTTTCTGTATAAGGCTTCAACTTAGAAGGAAAAGAGAAAAACAGGGTAGTAGATTCTAGATCAAGTAACAGAGAAAAGTGGGCTAGAAGGACATACGTTTTGTTACCCAGCAGGCCAGAATTACTTCGCAAGGCAATGTATCGTGCGTTCAGGTAACTTGTGATTGTGATTTTTGCTCTTCTCCACAGTCTTCTGCTGAGCAGAAAGTTTCCTGTGTATGCTTATTTACATTTAAGGACTATAGCCTGCTGTCATTAAGAGAATGCCTTACTGAACTGGATTGTGTAACACTGTTTTATGTATGCCTTCTCATGTTTCCAGGCTACATTTCTGCAAAAAAGTCTTAAATTACAAAGATCTTACTAGTACAGTAGTGATTTTAAACAGTCTCATCGTAGTGTAACACAGTGGGATCACACTGAGCAAGATTGCTCTCATTGAGAAATGAGGTAGACTTGAGATGCACTCCTAGCCATAATTTCTCAGAACAAGGTCACCCTCAGTCTCTAGAGAAATTTGATCCTGGCCTTTTCCATGTGATCTGAGAAAGTGATGACTTCCAAAGCAGCAGGTAGCTAAGCAAAGTAGCTTCCTCATCCAAAAGGCAGGGAGCTCCATCATCTTGACCAGGAGTACTGTTCTGCTCAGGAGTGATGGCATGCAGAATCACTCATCTCCTTCATGCTGAGATGACTAAATCATCATCTCAGAAAACATTTGCTAACAAACTTCTCTGTTGTATGTTTCTGTATGAAGAAAGCCCTGTGGGATTTGATCAGTCTCGGGGTTGTGTCCGTAATATGTGTTACATCTCTAGGTAAATAGGATTTATTCTTAAGGGTCTTTACTGTATAAGCCAGTGGATTGTAGGGAAAGAGCAAATTTAGTCTCGTGGTACCTGAGCTGATGGAAAACTGTGGACAAAATTGTTACCTACCTGAGTCTCAATCTGCAAATATATTCAAACTCTGCCTGGCCGCTGTCCTCAGCAGCCGGCTGTAGCTGATCCTGCTTAAGCAGCTGGATTAGACTAGGGGATCTCAAGAGGTCCCTTCCAACTTAAATAATTCTCTAATCCTTAAACAAACTAATATATGCTACACCAGGAAAGACTTTATTAGCTCAATTAAAATTATCAGTGCTAATTACACAGCTCCTGCTTGGCTCAGAGCAATGGCAAGGAGAGCTCACTACCTGCCTGCCAGGTACCACGCTGAGGTACCCCATGTTTCTGCAGTCAGCAGAACTGTTGCATTTTTGCAGTATTTAAACATGCCAAACTGGTAAGATTGCAATTCAGTTGTTTTAAGAGGTCAAAAAAAAGCAACCTTAAAGTCTCAGACTCTAAAAATAATCTTACATTTCAGGATGAAACTTGGCAAACTAATTTGCCTTCATTAGGAAGCCGCAAAGGGGAAGTGGGGAGAGGATTCATATGTCTCTCTATTTACTCATCCATTACTAAACTAATCACATTTAACTTCTCAATGTTTCTCTTTCTCCTTCTCCACATTTCCCCCTAGGTGTTCTCTCTGTGGCTATGTATGTAGCCATCCTCCATCTCTGAAGTCCCACATGTGGAAGCACGCAAGTGACCAAAATTACAACTACGAGCAAGTGAACAAGGCTATTAATGATGCAATTTCACAGAGCAGCAGGTATGTCTGATTTACTTTCAAGCCCTACCATTTAGGATTTTCAAAGGACCCAACGCTGATCCAAAAATAAATTCCTGCCAAAAAGCAACAACTGTCAGTTTTGATCTTGGTTTCGGTTTTTATTATTATTTCAGGTTTCCAGGACACCTTCCTGACAAAACCCTATTAGAAGGCACAGATGAAAGTACAGTACCTATACTAGCAAGTTCGGACAACTTGGTGTCTTTTACAGAGTCTATTAACCAGACTACGAATGAAATGTCAGGTTCTGACGAGAACGAGAAACCTAACTTGATTGATACCTCTTGTGGTTTAGAAAAGAACTCCACTCTAGCCCATCTGGGCACAGAATACTGTGTTCTTCTCTTCTGCTGCTGCATTTGTGGGTTTGAGTCTACCAACAAAGAAAATCTCCTCGATCATATGAAAGAACACGAGGGTGAAATCATAAACATCATTCTAAATAAGGACCACAGCACAACTCAGAGCACAAACTAGGTGAAATAGTGAGTTAAAGAGAAGGATTCTAGAGTAAATGTTTTCTTTCTTTGCTAATTTTTGCCTCAGAAACTTGCTAAAGAGAAGAATTGCAAGCAAAACTTGATTTCTCGTCCCGAGTCCTTGTTTCAGTAGGAGTACAATGTTTTAACGAAGGACCGATCGGTCATTTAGGAGATAAATATAAGCTTGGAGAATAGAACAATCCATTTTAACCTGTTATTTCTCTCTGTGGTGCCAAGAACATAGGATTGTTGGGTTTTTTCCTTTTATTGTCATGTACTAGTCAGTATTCCCGCGTTAGTACAGTACGTTAAAACCCAAAGGTATGAAAGCTTTCTATGAATTGAAAAGCTTTTCTTCTTCTTCTTCAATGTTTTCCAAGTATTACAGCAAAGAACTTTTTTTACCCTCTTTTCTGAAACTGGCAACACACCAGATCAAAATTCTCCAATATGTTACCCTAAACCCCACTGCCTGGATTCTGGAAGGCAGGGGGAGGGCAGATAGGTGAGGACACACAAACATTTCATTTTTCCCCATCTATCTTTAAGGCCTTACAATCTCCCCAGTCATCCTTCAGCAAAGACTGCTGTCCTTTCTATTGATTGAGAGCAGTGGGAGCAGAGAAGCTTAGAAGTATTTTGCTAATAACTACTTGTCTAATTGGATCCTAACTAAGAAACCTACTATTTTTTTGAATTGATAGCATGTGAAAAGATCCTTTATAATAATGGCCTGCTGTTTCTCAATGCTTTTCTTCACACAGTCAACAGAACTATTTAAAAAAAAAAAAGCTTATCAGATGTCACTTCTAATTTGTGGTGATTACTTTGCAGTATGTATGAGCAATGTGTTTTAATGAGAACAAGATGTTAACAGTAATTGCCAGAAAGAGATGTTAGATTAAACCTATGTGGATTCCTAAAGATGTAGGTGAGCACAAAGTGGGATTCTGAGAAATGCCTCTGTACTTTGGAGTTCTCTGAGATCCCACTGGCTCTCTAAATTTCCCGTTTGTCTGGCAGAGCTGTAACTGTAGAAATAATAATTCTCTAGAAAATCAGATTGAAAAAAAACAAAAAAGAAAACAGTATTTTAAGCAAAAACTGTATCCAGTCACTTGTAGAACAAATTTTGCTAGTGCATGCAAGATGGATCCATAAAGGGAATCAGGGATTACTTTGTTTTTGAAGAATTACAGAAATCTCTCCCTTTTAAATCCTTCAGTTTCTGAAATTACAGCACTTCTGGTTTTGGGTTTTGTTTGTTGGAGGGTTTGGTTTTTTACAGTGGATTGTTGGGTTTTTTTTCCAATAGTTGCTGCAGTTTGCAGTAGAAAACATTCATCAGTGTATTAGTTTGCAATATTATTTTACTGGCTCATTACCTGGCAACTTTGTTGAAGTTATTTAAGAAGTCAGCTACTTACATTGTTTGAAATACTTGCTTCAAAAGATGTAATAGCTCTTCCAAAGAAGCCCTTTAGCAGTCAGATGTAAACTTTCCAGTTCAGGCATGCATTTCTGCTTTCAGTTAATGGCAGAGGCACAGAAGCATGCCTGGCTCCTGACATGGGGATGCAGTTACCTGATTTTTAGCAGCTCATTACTTCAAAAACTACTTCCTCTTAGAAAACCAGTATTTTTTTGGTTAGTTGGTGTATACACTTCTGCTAGCAGAAATAAGCTACAACTGTACCTCTAAGAAGGGGGCACACATAATCTACAGCCTGTTGCATTATTGCTCACTGCAAGTGGCAGACAAGAGATGAAAACAAGTCCCCTTACAACTTCGCGAACGGCACAAAATCTAAAGGCCAATCTTGCACTAAGATTCCAAGCACGAGTGATTTTTCTTTGCAGGTGATTTCCTCAGTTGGACTTGCTCTTTTCTGTTAAATATCTATTGTCTTATTTATAAATTAGAGAGCAGAAAGTACACATTTTACTCTAAAAATGGATTGGGATATAGTGTCAGAGCGTTTTGTGTCAGGTAGTTGAGAAGTTTTCAATACATATGTGAAGTAAGTATACATTACTTGCAGTTAAAAGTTATTTTTCATATTCCTGTAGATGGCTTTTACATTTGAAAAACATGATTTATTTACACGATCTTAAATTCGAGTGTGTAAACTTTTAATGGGATATTTATACTGTCCTATTGACACCAATATTTTACCTTCAGTATAGAATTCCTGTGAAAACAGTACAATCTCTGAAGGAGAAAGTTGAGGTATATTCCAGATATCCCATTTGTTGAAAAAAATCTAGTGCACAATGAGATCAGTAATAATGTTAAACTCTCAGCCAGTATTCACAGAAACAGTATTTTGCCACGTTGTTATTTTTGTGTAAAGAGAGAATTCTTTTTAAGTTGCTCACCTAGTGAAAGATAAAAAGGTGAAAAACTGCATTCATAAGCTAAGAAGGAGATGGCAGTGAACCAAAACTTGAAAAACAAGTAACCTTAAATCAAACTTTGAAAACTTGGTGTACTGCAAGCCACAACTTGCAGCGTGAAGTATAATGCACCAGGACTCATTCTCCTGGGATGACTAAGGAGGATGCATCTCTTCACAGTTGTTCTTGCCACCTTGCTTTTTTTTTTTTTTCCCTTTGACCACGTGTTGCTATAAAATAGTAGAAACTTAGTTGCCTCTAAAAACTGTTACCAATCCTAACTAATGCCAACAAATAATTCTTTCCCACCTGCACAGAGGGTTTGTTTTTAACTGCCTCCATGCTGCTTGCCATTAGTTACCCGTGGACTTCATCAGAAGTTCTGCATGTGGAGCAATTACAGACTTAGTTTTTCTGAAAGCAAAGTATTCCTCAGGTTATCTGCTTTAGAAAGTGTATGGTTGGCTTGGTGCATGTTATATAAGGGTTTCTAAGCTTATTTCAAAGTCACCAACACTGCGGTCTTCCCCCCTTCTTTAAGGTTTTAAAATATTTTTGGATCTTCTGTCCCAGCACTGTCAGCTAATCAGCTCTTCACTTGCTGTCTGTTGAAATTAGATTTTATTTTGCGATAGGAGCTGTAACTTGTCACTGTGTTTTAAATGCCTGTCCTGCTACTGAAGAGAACACTTCATTCATGCTAGACTATACCCATAAATAGGTGCTTAGTTCATCCTCCCAATTTACGCTTGGCCTGGAAAAATAGAGTGGGATTCAGTCACAGTTACTGTATTTTCCTCTTCCAGAAGCACTTATTTAATCATTTTTTAAAATGTACAGTTGGTGCTCAAAGTAACATTTGTTAAGATATATTTAATAGAAATTTACATTTGCATTTGATTTTCATGGACATGGGTACATGTATTTTTTTAAGAAAAGGTATTGTAACACTATGGCACTGCTTTTATAGCCAAAGTATATATAAAAAAAAATAATAATTTAGAAAACTGACATGTAAAGACTGCAGTTAATTCTGATACTGTTTCTTATTAAATAGGATGACTTTCATTTTCTAAAATTATCCAGCACATTAAGCTGCATGCCTTAAGCTCTCTCTAGGATTGTGTTCCTCATAGACAACTGTTTGGAACTACGAAGCAAAGTCTGTAGTACTACTTTAACTACCTTCTGAAATACTGTACAATGTTAGAATAATTTATTTTGCTTTACAGGAGTTTGTCACGTATTGACTTTAATATTGTATTTTGGTAATAAACTTTTTTTGTTAAACACTTTAGTTAACTTCTGTTTGACCTGTATGGAATACAAATATGGGAAATTCAGACGCTGAACCAGTGTTTCAAGAGATGGGAATCTCTTTAAATCAAAAAGGGTTTCAAGAGATGGGAATCCCTTGAAATCAGAAAGTATTTGAAATCCTTTCCTGCCATTTCTCACTCGTGTCAAGTTCTTACAGTCCTAATACTGTTAATGCAAGTTTTGCAAAAGTAACTGTAATGATAAAATATGAGACTATTAGGTCAAAACACTTGCAAGCCTGCATGCAGTTATGATGGGATGATACTGAAGGGCAGAAATGCATTTTCAGAATTCATAATGAAACTGGGAATTTTTTTCCCCTAATTTAATGGAGTGAAAGCCTTATGTAGCCTTTTTCAGGTGAGTGAGTGACTCTTGCTTATCCATCACAAACTAAAACATACCTTGCAACCTAACTTTAAATGTACACCCTATTTCTTGGTCTTGCTGGAGCTTTTCTTCCCATCTTTTTCAGAAAAAAAATCCAAGCCAAGTCTAACTCGGTTTCTGTTGCTGGCCAAGGAGAGAAAAGAGACAGTACTGTCCAAGTACCCATCGCTGGTATTATTATTGTTTACATTATCATGTAAATACAACAGCATGGTTTACATTCAGATAAACAGGCTATTTTATTTCATTTTGTTGTTAGTATTATGGCCCTGGGCCAAACAAGTTGAAGTAAAAAAAGCTGGAACTGCAGATGGGTTTAGATGTGAAAAAGCTGCACAACAAACCCATTGTGCTTTCTCTAAGGCAAAACCTGGGGGGGGGGGTGAAATGTCTCTGTGGTAGGATGTGGCACCCAGATGTTACCCTACTCACTGGGCTAAAATGCCTTGCTCCCTTCAGCTTACTGAAGCAGAAGAGCCTCATCAGAAGTTACTTCCCCTCAAACAGCTTGGTCGTGTGTGATCCAACTGGTATGGCAAGGCACCTTATCTGCTGTGAAACACGTGTCTTGCAGACACCTTCCCTGCTCTCTAGTGCTGGCCAACCCAGAACAGGGCTGCTGCTGCCTGAACAGGCACTGGGCTTGCTCGTGAACCTTGCAGCTTTTGCACAAATCAGACTGGGCACCTGGCTTGTTGGGCTAGAGCTGCACTGATGTTTGATGATAGCAACGCTCCTGCGAATTAGGAGAAAATGGGTTAGAGCCTTGCCACGCATCCGTGGGATTCGACTCGCTCTCTCCTATATCTTTGGCAAGTATTTATGGTCAGAATTATTGCAGAAAACTTAATGCACCATGCTCCTTTTCATTTTTTTTGCAGTCCCTTCTGGGCATATTTGGAAAAGAGGTGTTACACTGAGTCTCTCAGAACCACCGTTAACACCGACTTGACTTTGCTAGGTAAAAACCCCTCAGAATGTGAGACTAAAATGGTTCTGCTGAAAAGCAAAACTTCAGTCACCTGGCAAACTTAAAAAGTTGAAAAAAGAGAACCTAGAAATGTGACATGCTTGTGGCACACGGCCTGGCTGCTGCACAGCAACTAAAACCATTGCTGGTTTAGACTCCAAATTTCTTGAGGCAGAACTTGAGCCCTCCCGCGTTTCTAGTTCAGAGCAGCTCCACGTGCAGCACTGAACGTGACGATCCCAGAGAAAACACAAATGTAGACAGTATAAAGAAACTGAATTTAAAGTTTCATTCAACCATTTTCTTGTACACTATGGCTGGTAGATGTCTGACTAACATTTGATGGGATTATGGGGAACTTGTCACTAACATCAAGAGGCTGCTACTGTGCTCTGGTCGGAGCGCAGTGAGAAACAAGAATATTGATAAATAACAACCTCTTGCTGCTTTGGCAAGTACCAAGCCAACGTTACAGTATTATAACACACTATTGCTGATTGCTTGCTACAGTTTGCTGTATCTTAATTTATATTTTTATAGTACATTTTTCAGAGATTAATATCAATCTAGAAGTCCTTCAGGTTTTCTGTATACTCATGACTTAAAGCGTTAATTCTCAGTACCAACAGACTTCTTGCCTAACATACATTGTTTCAGTGAGAATATGTTGAATAAGAACTCTCAGGTGTAGCTCCCTCATAATAGGATTTTTTTTCTTTTTACACTACCATTACTCCAGTCCCTGGCAAAAAGAGGCAGTAAAGAATGCTGTGGTGTGGTACTTCCCAGCTCTTACTGTATTTGTGGTGTTGTCCCTAGAATTTTGAGCAAAACAGCATCTGATTCATCTTTTCTGAACACATCCAGACAGAGGATCAGGGCAGAGGTTTTTTCTCCCACTCCATTTATTTCCTAGTGCAAACAGTGCAATGGGAAATACGACTTGTTAAAGTACTTTCTAGAGCTGGGGGCAAAAAAACCCCAAAATGTATTTTCCTTAATGTCTAATCTTGTGCTATTTGAAGCTTGAACAATAGATGTTAATATTTCAAAGTGATGTAGCTAGTGACTTAAAGGGAACTGTGACACTTAGATACGTAACCACTCCAGAAGGCATCTAATCATTTTCTATTCAACCACCTGTTTTCAGTTCAACTAACACTATTTTGCGGTGCGTAGATAGTGGAGCTGGTACTGCTGGTAATCTGCATTTGTTACCACAAACCAGAAAACTTCTCCAGCTGACCATAGTAACTTATCACCTACAAATAGGTGCAGTGTCTCAGAAAACACAGCAGAATTAGGACGACTGTAACCGTCCCTTTTCTCAGTTCTCCTGCCCGCTGGCAGCCACACAACACAGCCCATCATTTAGTTTGAGGTAACATCTACCCAAGTTTGGGTTCTCCAGAGAACAGGTTCTTACTGGTCCCAAAAAACTTGAACATGCATAATTACCTGATTTCTAAAGCTCTTGCAATGGTTACATTTTCTGAACGGCTTCTGCAACTTTCTGTTCTGTGTAGATTTTACTTTAGCCGCTACCTGTAGAGAGGCAAACAGAATTTCCATTGTAGGAAACATCTTGCCTTACTTGGAAGTGTAGGTAAATTACCTGGCCTCCTTTACACCAAAACATAGACACATTAAAGATTTTTTTTTTTTTTTTTTTGCTTCACTTACACAGTGAAATCACTTGTATGATCTGTATACAATATGTTCATTTTAACAAACACCTGATATGCTTGATATGGCAGTGATGCCATTAGTGAGAAAAGTAAATCTTAATGCCCATTGTAAAGCTCATAATTCTTCAGGTTCTGTATTCTTTCTTTAAACATGCCCCACAAACGTACCACCTGCTTTGTTGCTCAGAAAAATGAGAAATATGGCTCGGCTGTTTGTCGTAAATTGACTTACAGTAAAAAACATAACTGTTTGGAGAGCTTAATCAGAGGACGTAAGAGAAAAGTGTGCAAAGCCAGATACTGAAATATTTCAGTATTATTAGAAATTTCCTCATTTCAGTATTATTAGAAATTTCCTCATTTCTAGTGTCAGTGGCTTTAAAGCTCTGAACTACCAGGATGACTGCTAGTTTTGCACAGTTTGCTTGGCATCTGTGAGCATGTTTCCTATGACTTTCACTCCTCTTTTTGTTCAAAATACCGACTTTGCCAATGAACCAAGGACTTGGTGGAATGAAAAAAAAAAAAAAGAAAAACCCCAAAACTATTGCTGGAGTGTAAAATGGTGGTGCAAAAATCAGCTGAATATTGTCCTAAAGAAGTGAACTATCCCTGAATTTGTATGGATTATTGGGAAACCTGCTTTCCGGGATAGGATCTGGGAGTTGGCACATTGGTAAAGGCTTATGGGGAATTCCTTTTTCTACAGTAACTATTTTTAAAGACATTGCAAGTAAAATTCACAATAAAGAACTCTCTTAAGTGTAGGTTGTACCTGTAAAGTAGAAAAAGTCTGGCATTGATGTTATCTTTGTTCCACAGATGTATATTTTGTATATTCATGCTGCAGTTGATCAAGCAATACAATGGAGTTCATAATTAACTGAGTGCAAAATACATCTCTACTGCTTCGGATTCTAATTAAAATTTCTAAAAAATACTACAGATGCATCTGGAACCTCAACTATTAAAAGGAAAAACAAACCCACAAAACACACAACTAAACAACAAACACTAAATTCTACGTCACTATTTTAGAGCAGACTTTTCCAGGCCTGTTGCGGGTGCAGCGGGACAAGCAGGGCCCCGAGCGCCCGCTGCTCCCGCCCGAGCCGAGGCCTCCCGGCCCTGGGGCCCCCGGGCAGGAGGCGCGGAGCCAGCCCCGGGCCTGGCCCGCTGGCATCGAGCCCAGCACCCGATGCGTCCGCAGAGCGCGGTGCTGGGCAGCCCGGGGACGCCCTCGCTTAGCAATTTCAACTTCTTCACCCCCATTCGGGGCGGCGAGGGACGAGTTCAGAGCGGGCCGAGCGTGCCCGCCTCTCTTTCGCAAACGGCCTTGGGCTCAGCGCGCTGCCTTCGGAGCCAGAAGGGGCCGAACGCGCCCGCCGAGCCCCACCGAGCACGGTACCGCCCCGCGCCCCGCCGCCGGGCGCGAACAGGCCGCCCACCCGCAGCCCGGCCCCGGTCCTCAGCCCGCCCCCTCTCCGGAGCCCCCCGCCCCCCCAGACCCC
>WTSP01011284.1:4434-14837 GCA_025331215.1 Actenoides lindsayi
TGGATGGGGCTCTGAGCAACCTGCTCTAGTGGGAGATGTCTCTGCCCATGGCAGGAGGGTTGGAACTAGATGATTTTTAAGGTCCCTTCCAACCCTGACAATTCTATGATTCTATGATTCATTACTGAGTGCAGGCTTCCTCTGTTTCAATACTCAGAATAATCATAACCTGGGAGTTCTGGGCTAGGTCAGCACAGCAGTCCGGACGTCCCACAAATCCCTGACTGCCCTTAAGCCCAGAGAAGGAGCTCCACAATGCATGCATAATCAAAGCAGGGGGCCAGTGCACCTTTAAAGCAAATGTTGATTAAGCTAGCTACAATTACTACTTGCTCATAGTAGCAGGACTTGCGCTACAGCTGCACAAGCAGAGTGCTGAAAAATGTGTACTCAGTAAAATGTGCAATTCAAGAACTAAGAATTTAGAAGAAGAAAGAAAGATGTCTGGCAAAAGCAGAAAAAAATTAACCAAGCCTGAAGAAGATGGATCTTCCCCTTTTCTTTTGAGAATGTAAGCAGTATAAAAAAAACATCTGGGTAAGGAAAAAGAAGAAAGATGATTTATGCTTTGCTTCCAGCTCTCAGGCCTGATGATGTCAACCTCCACGATTAAGACCACTGGGGACTGAGGGCAGCCATCAGCACCAATAGGCAGCATCAGCCCCTGGCGTTGTATACTTGCTACTAATCAAAGACAAGCCAGTTAAAGACCGATTGTTTGAGTATGCAGTGGTTGATAGTTATTAAAAACATAACACTGCCCGTGTGTATTCTTAATGAATGATAAGCCAGTATAGTGTTAACTTTTTTAATTGATTTGATTTGTCAGTCTTTTAAGCACTCCCATCAAGTCAATCTCTAATTTCTCAATGTATATATATAAATATGTATACACACATGTGTTTAGTTACAACATACACTCCATACTTAAGTCCTGAAAGTGCTTCATGTTTCTGTCACACTGCTGTGTTATTCACTCAAAAACCTCCCAAGGATACGTCTATGTTCATATGCATTTTTGTTTCATGCTGAGATAGTAGACTGACGTGTAGATGAATGTCTGTGCAGAATGAGATGAAATATGGATATTTTCTGGCTGCCAGTTGTGCAGTTGTTATATATGGCTGGCCAAGCAGACCTGCTTCCTGTAATGTAAATGCAGTGAAAATGACTTGACATTTAGGCATTTTATGTTGACATCAAATTTTAAATTAGGTGAAATAGCCATATTTTAAGATCATAGAATCATAGAATCATTACGGTTAGAAACGACCTTCAAGATCATCAAGTCCAACTGTCTACAAAATATTATCAGCACCACTAAACCATGTCCTGAAGTGCCACATCTAGATGTTTTTTAAACACCTCCAGGGATGGTGGATGACTCCAGCACCTCCCTGGGCAGAATGTTCCAAGGCCTAACCACTCTCTCAATAAAAAAATTTTTTGCTAATATCCAACCTAAACCTCCCCTGGCACAACTTAAGCCCATTTCCTATTGTCCTGTCACTAGTCACCTGGGAGAAAAGACCAACACCCACCTCACTACAGCCTCCTTTCAGGTAATTGTAGGGAACAATAAGGTCTCCCCTCAGCCCCCTCTTCTCCAGACTAAACAACCCCAGGTTCCTCAGGCGCCCTTCATAAGACATTTTCTTCAGACACTTTACCAGCTTTGTTGCCCTGCTCTGAACTTGCTCCAGCACCTCAACATCTTTTTTATACTGTGGCACCCAAAACTGAACCCAGTACTCAAGCTGCAGCCTCACCAGTGCCAAGTACAGGGGCACAATCACTTCCCTACTCCTGCTGGACACAGTATTTTGATACAGGCCAGGATGCCGTTGACCTTCTTGGCCACCTGGGCACACTGCTGGCTCATGTTCAGCCATCTGTCCACCAGCACCCCCAGGTTCTTTTCTGCCAGGCAGCTTTCCAGCCACTCTACCCCAAGCCTGTAGTGTTGTCTCTGATTGTTGTGACCCAAGTGCAGGACCCCACACTTGGCCTTGTTAAACCTCATCCCATTGACCTCAGCCCATCCACATCCCTCTGCAGAGCCTTCCTACCCACTAGTAGATCAACACTCCCATTCAATTTGGTGTCATCTGCAAACTTGCTGAGGGTGCACTCGATCCCCTCATCGAGATCATCAGTAAAGATTTTACACAAGGCTGGCCACAAAACTGAGTTCTGGGGAACACCCCTAGTGACTGGCCAAAGATGTTACAGAAGATCAAAAGAGAATCTTAAAGGAAAAACTGATGGACATATTCACTGTTTCTTCTGTCTCCTCCACAGATTACTCCTTTCTAAAGATCCAAATGATGAGACATTTTACTCCATCTTTTATCAGCCTTATTTCAAAATCAACCCATTTAATCTAGCCCAGTGACAGTACACATGGATACTTTAAGAGGATGTAGAACTGAGTTTTACAATGTAATAATTCAGAAATGGTGAGGAGACCACTGAAGCTGGTTGCTGAAGAATGTTTCAATTACGAACTAATAAAACATTAACTGTATTAATATAAATATTAATATCAAATTATCACTTCACAATTTGTGCTTCAGGAACAAATATTGAGACATTAATCTGGAAAGAATGCAACTTGTCACCAGCAGGTGATGGGAGAATAAAAAATTAAGGGGAGCAGGGAAAAATGGAAGACATTACATACTTTCAAACACATTTTTAATAAAATAATATGCAAATATTTAGAAAACAATATAACATAGCACATGAAGGCTTTACATATAACATGCTAGACTGATCTGTTAGATCTCTTGCAAAAATTATTGTCTAAACAGAAGAAATACAGCAAATCTCAAACTGGATTTCAGTAACATTTTCATCTGATATAAAACCACATTTAAACAATCAAAAATATGGAGATAAACAGACAAATTAAAATGTGGATAAGGAGATGCACAAACAGATAGCATGGAAATGGAGGAAGACAGACCGTGTGGACGCTGCACAAGAAATTTCTCTGAGATCAGATCCATTATCTACTGCAGTCAAAACTTTTGGTAGTGATGTCGGTGTGAACATTTGATTATGCTGATGATACAAATCTGAGAGGCATCCTCAGAGCATGACAGGACACAAAGAACTGGAGGATCCCCATCCAAAAAAACAAACAAACAAAAAAAAGCAAAATGGATTTAATTAAAGAAAGCAAAATAGAGGCAAGCAAACCATTGTCACATCACTGCTACATGGAAAATGGGCTGCAAAACCTGAGAGACTCATTGAGGAGGAGCTGATGGCAGCAATTAGAAGTGCCCAATGAGGCTAGCAGTTTCTAGATTGATATGTACTGCCTAAGGACCACCTCTCCCATGGTCCACTCCAGCCCACCTATAGCTCACTGTCATTGCTTCTGACTCAATGAGTGTAACCAAGCTAAGCTGCTCACCCATGGAAAGCAGTTTACTGCTCCAACGTCTCTTTCTAAGTTGAATAGTGGATTTGTCACTTTGGCTTCTTTATTCAAAGGCAACCATGGTAGATCTACAGCATAAAACATCAAAGGGTACAGAGCTGGGTTTGCCCAGCAGCTTGAACCCAAACAATTAAAGTCAGTTTCCCAAAGTAAACTTTTCATCAGCATCAGAGAATCTCTTATTCATATCTCTAACCATATCCATGCAAGCACTCAAGCTCCAGTCTTGAGCATTATTGAGTCATTTCACTCTTCATATATATCTGTATATAAATAACATATGAATGTTTTTCAAGTCTGTACATCTTCCTCTCTAATCATATAGAGTTATTGTACCTCTTGGTCTATTATTTAACAGCATTAACTGTAAAACTCCAGGTAAAACTCCATGCTATTTCAATAACAACAACCAACAATATTCAGCCTTTACGTTACATATTCTTAGCTTTGCTTGGGTCTCTGTTGGTAAGAATGCCAAGCCACAAAATGTCTTGTATCCCTTTCTGTTGGGAAAATGAGTTTAAACTCACTTTTTTGATTAACAACAAAACTTCAGTTACAAACACTTGACTTAAACATGACAGAGAAGTACTGAACATAGTAAGTGGTGGTAAGACTGTAAATTGTCAGTCTGGTGCAATTGCAAAGATGACAAATACAATACCAGTCCCAGGACAATTATTTTCAGCAGAGACTGAGAAGCAGCAGCATAACTGCTTGAGATCTGAGAAAGGTTTATTTTGAATATTTACTGCAACTCTGGGTATGTATGTTCAAAGAAAATGGAATTATGGAGAGTGGAAATCTTATCCTGTAAGTAAAGACTAGAAGAACAAGACTGGTTTCACCTGGAGAAAAAAGGATGAAAGGGAACAATTACTGCATAGAAATACACTAGAAAAAGGTCTAAGTATAGAAGAGGTAAGAGAACTTTATGTATGCAAAGACAAAATAGGAAATAAGATGGAATGAATCCACAGTGGTCCATAAGGAATTTCAGGTTGGAAATGAGAACACTCCAACCCAGTAGAGCAATAAAATTCTGAAACAGGTATAGGAATCCAGGAGGAAAAGACATGCAGAAAGATGAAGTGCTCTTTGGAACTTGTTATGCTTAGGAAGTGGGCTATATGATGTATTGCCTGGAAACTAGAATCTGAAGATCCCTTCCACCTCATATGTTCCTATTTGAAACTATCATGAAGATAGAGTGGAATAATTATTTTAAAAAAAAATTTAAAAATCATAAGCTTTCTTCTGTAAATGGCATATAAAGGCCTAGAGAGACTGAATAACTTAAGATTATAGAGGAAGTAAATCTATTTTGATCACAGGAGACCATACTTTAAACATTTGCTTAATATTTAATGACTAGGAACCTCCCTGTATAAAGACCTTTAAATCAAAATGTCTGCTAAGCAGTCACAGTAATAGCTACAAAATACTCTAAAAGATTCTGCAGAACAGCTTCGCAGCCACTCCTCGCAAGTCAGAGGTAGGAGAATTTGTTAATCACAATTAATAAGTATCACAATTCCTTTGTATTGATTTCAATTTTTTTCCTTAAAAGAAACAAAAAACAGAAATCGTGTCCTGAATTACTTCAAAGATTTTTTTTTCTCTTCTTTGACACACAGTGATATCAAAGCACAGTAAATTAGCATTAATCTGCATACACTTTCATAAGACAAGTCTAAAAAAATGTAAAATATTTCAGTTCTTTGGAAGATATTTACCAATATTTGCTCTAGTCTTAAGCTGGATACATCTTCTGAATTAAGTATACCTGGTCTTAGGACCCCAAATTACTTATAAAATAAATGTTTCTAACAGTACTAGAAGAATTTCTTTTTTTCTTACCTATTTCTATGGTATTCTTCCTATGGCTACATTGTTCCATCTTCTGTAATAACATCTTATAATTAAAATGCATACTCGACTGAGTTTTTTTTTCTATTGTGCCCTTCTAACTATTAGAGGTCTGAATACTTGCCATAAATTCTTCTCAAAATTTGAGAAGTAGATTTCCACTCTGAAAGCTTTATAATTTTTCAGAAAAATGACACACCTTTCTTACGAGTACGTTAGGATTTCTATTATTAGTGTCTAATAAATTCAAAGGATGCTATATCGCTGTCATTCTTCAAAAATCTGTAATATTTTCCTTCTTGAATTTCTGGCAAACGTGTATAGATTTGTCTGCTGATGTAGTATTTGAAAGAATTAAAGGCATTTATGTTTACAATATTTTGATGCTCGCTGCACTCTACAGTAAAAGCGTATCTTTAAAATCTACTGATTATACTCCAAAGAAAAATACTTTCAAACATTTGATGTAATTCTTTTCAATGTCATGTAAACAAAACTGCACTTAGGTTGTTTGTTAAAATTGCGCTAGGAATTTTTAATTAGCAGAGAGCAGATGGTTCATTTGACATTGAAACCTGATTTCCAGCATTAATGGATAGATAAGTAGCTATGCTTATGTTATCAAAGAAAAAGAAACTTGTATACAGTATTAACTATAAAGAACGTGTGCCATTTTGATGACTTCTTTTGCAAATAGGGGTATTGCTCAAAATGGCCCACTTTCAGTTTGAGGCCAAATAGAAGAGGAAAAAGAAAAGCTGCTTACCACAACATAGAGCTAGTGAGGAGCTTCAGGTGCAAGCCAAAGTGAAAGGGGGAGGCATGTTTCCAATAGAGGGGTTCCAAATGAACCAAGGAGTACTGAACGCAGATTTAAACACTTAGGTCAACCTCTTCTAATACAGTCCTGAATTTAGCAGTGACTGTCACAATTTTCCATTGCTGCAGACTTTTGAAATAAGTCTGGACTTTTACACTTTTCAAATATGCTGAACTTCAACCAGGAATTCGTATATGCAGATTTTATATCATGCACTATGTGGGAGGCAAAATCAGATGACTGATATTTTTCTTTCTGGCATTGTAAGCTCCAAATCTCTTGCCCAAGCACAGAAAGCCATCCTGGGCATGACATCTTAAAGTCTCAAAGACTCTTTTGCAGAGATGTTATGCCATCTCTTGGGTTTTTTTTTTCTAGACTAACTGATTCTTAATCCCTGACAGTTCTTCCTTTGTACTGAAAGCATTTTCACTGTCAAGATTTTGACCTTTTGCTAATAGCTCTTATAATTCGGAGACCACAGCACAATACTGTCAGCAAAGGAGTACTTTCAGTTTATGGCTTCCTGTTTCATCAGGGGTCTCCATTGTCCTCTTCATGCATCCCAACAACCTGTATGGATCACACAGTAAAGGCACCACAGAGCCCACTTTTACCAGCAATAGTGACTTTGAAGGACCTTTTGTAGGACTGTTACTTACAGGATAGCTTCAACATTTGTGTTTGTCAGCACATTACATACCCGAGAGGGTATCATGGACTGGAGATCTCGATGAAAACTTTGGTGCTAAGGACACCATTATGAACCAGGGAATGTTAGTTTCAAAAGGCAGTGGAGGAAGGTCAAGTTTCCTTTCACTGCTTGAAGACCAAGTTTTCCTGACAAAGCATGGGTATTAAGCAAAAGAAAATATCCCTGTCACAGCTACTTTTCATGCATGCATTTGTTTACATGAAATCATTGGGATGTATCTAGCTACGTGACTCTTTTAGGACTGTAGACAAGAAAGCTTTACAGAATATGTCTGCTTTTGGGAAGTGTATATATGAAACGGTTTAAAAAAGTGTTACATTATTAGTAGTACCTTTGAGAAAGTATTCATTGCTACAGTAGCCACATTCAATGTTCGTAAGATCCTGATCCAACAATAAAATAAAATCCATGTTGAATGCTCATTAGCTTTAATAGATTTTGTCTAAATTAGTAATGCAAAATAAAATTTTAAGTTAAGAAAGATTATCTTTGAAAGAAACCTAAAATCCCTCAGTGCCTAATTTAGTTTTGCTACGTTGCTGCAATTATAATTTAAAAGAAAAAAACCATCCCTTTGGCAACAAATACATGATTTTTTTATTTTTCTTTTTAACGTGGTATTCACAAACAAGATTTGACAAAAAAAATATTGGTCCTGGCTGATCATTAAAGTCTGCTTTATTCTCAACTGTACCTAAGCTGTACAGCATTATCCTCAGCTTTACTTCAACTATTTCTCCACATCATCTTAACTCTGACAAGGTTTGGATTGTTCCAAAACAAATTTCTACTTAAGGAATTAGAATCTGTTTCCACTGTATCAGATGCAGCGCATCAGTGTGTGTTGGGTTTCTGTATTTTGGGGTTTTGATAGCAGGGGAAGGGCTACAGGGGTGGCTCCTGTGAGAAGCTGCTATAAACTCCCCCAGGTGCAAGCCAGCCTCACCTCCGGCCAAGGCTGAGCCCATCGGCAACGGTCAAAGCACCTCTTAGAAATCATTTTAAAAGCAGAAAAGCCTTCTAGGCAGGCTGAAGTGGGAGAGAGGAGTGGGATGTGAGAGAAACAACTATGTAGACACCAAGGCCACTGATGAAGGCACAGAGGAGGTGTGCCAGAGCAGAGATTCCTCTGCAGCCTGTGGTGAGCTGGTTGACTGCTCCCTGGCAGCCTACAGAGGTTAAGAGCAGAGCAGATATCCACTTGCAGCCTGTGGGGGACTCCACGTCAGAGCATTTAGCTGCACTCAAAGAAGGCTGTGACTCCAAGGGCAGCCAACACTGGAGCAGTCTGTTGCTGGAAGGACTACACCCCACATAAAGGACCCATGCTGGAGCAGTTCATGAAGAGCTGCAGCCCATGGGACGGACTCACACTGGAGAACTTCATGGAGGATTGTCTCCTGTGGAAGGGACCCCATTCTGGAGCAGGGGAAGTGTGAGGAGTCCTTCCCCTGAGGAGGAAGGAGAAGCAGAGACAATGTGTGATGAACTGACCACAACTCCCATTCCCCAACCCTCTGTGCTGCTAGGGGAGAGGAGGTAGAAAAATCAGGACCAAATCTGAGTCCAGCGAGAAGGGAGCGGTGGGGGCAAGTATTTTAAAGTTGTGGTTGTATTTCTCATCATGCTACCCTGATTTCACTGTTAAAGTAGTATGGTTTTTATTCAAATTAATCTGAAGGTTTTTTCCTGAGTGTTTCTGCCCGTGACCATAAATGACCAGTGATTCCTCCCTGTCTTGACTCTCAAGCCTTCTATTTTATTTCCTCTTCCCCATCCCACCAGAGGTGAGGCAGGAGGGAACGAGAGGCCATGTGGTGTTGAGCTGCTGTCTAGGACTAAACCACAGCATGTCTGCAGTCTAACAGGCTCTGTGTAGTACTGCCCTGCAAACCAGCTGCTGTTCAAACGGACAAATCACTACCTCAACATTGTTCTCTTCATTCCTCTCATCTTGATGCTAAATTTTAAATAGTATTATCTTCCGTTACTGGCTCTTTTGTACTCTTGACTGATAGTATGGGCATCTATTTTATTATTTTTTTCCTCCATGGAAGTACTGATAGACTATCATCATATCACCTCCTAATCTTTTTAGTAAACACACTAGCTTAACTTTTGAAAACAGAATTATTAGACAAATTCTCCCTATCTTTAGTTATTTTCATGGATTTTGCTTACTTTATTCTTCAGCCATCAGTCCTAGATAGAAAACTACAAAAGTACCAATTCAAAGGGTTGGCTTTTTCTCTTTTCATGCATTGAACAGGCTACGATTGCTTCTCCTGCCAAGGAGAAGGTACACACTTGCTGGCTGATGACTTCTCCACCAAAACTGCTGCCCATGTTGAATGGCAGAATTTATACTTTTGAGAAATGGAAAAGCAAATAGCCTTTTTATAGACCAAAAAGAAGTATATGAGATCAGCTTATATACTAGTTTTCCCAGCATACCTTAAAAAATGTGGGTATTTTTTATTGTCTGGTGGGGTTTTTTGTTGTTGTTTCAATTGGGTTTGGGTTTTTTGTATTTTTTTCGCCCATAAATATCAATATCTTTCACCTTGCTCCTCTAGGATTCCAGCTTCACTGAAGCCAGTCTGATTTTCCTGGTGTGTTTGCCTATAGGGAAAGCCACCTCTGACAGTGTTATGAAAAGAGTGCCCATTCTTCAATATGGAAAGTGTCCCTCTTTATCCCCAGTTGGATGCTACCATTTAATCATTTCTCAAGCAGTTGATTAATTTGACAAGGCTCCATTAGTTCCCCATTAGCCATAATCATCCTGCAAAGACAGACTGTAAGGCAACGGGTCCAGTTCACATAATAAGCAAAAAAAAAAATATTTAGAAAAATTCCCCCAATAGGGCTGCCAACAGCAGCCTTCACAGCTGGCATGATCCTCTCCAGGGGCTGCAGGGAAACACCCACCCCACTGGGGCCGCTCCAGGGGCATCTCTGTTGGGGTGCTGCCGGGCAGCGTTTTGCCCTTTCTTAGCCAGGCTTTCCCCGAGGTTTCCTCATCAATCCCTCCAACTGGAGGGATGAAGAGCATGATTTGTGCTCCTGATCCCTTAATCAGTTGTCCCAAGGCCCTGAAGTGTCTCTTTTTGGACTTCTCGTGGCCACATCATCGCTCCCCACCCGAAAAACCAAAAGTGGGTAATAACCTGAATAGTAACACCTCACCAGGGTGGGAAGTTTTCTTGCCAAATCCTTTACCTGAGCCCCAGGGAGGCAGCAAACTTGCCTGTGGACTGGGTCTGGTCTACATACTGGGCCCTCTACGCGCTCAGGATGGAGTCACCCAGAAAATGGTCCGTAAGTCTTTCTTTACGGAATTGGTTTTGATCCATGGTCGAGGGCGACTGAGCCTTGGTGGCACTTCCAGCCTGGGTGAACCATCTTCCTTGTTACTGGTTGGTTCCTCCTCCAGAGCCCCAGTTTTGCCAGGGCACCTGAGAGGGTGGGGGTGGGTTACTGGGGAGATACACCTGCCATGTCAGGCAGGAACTTGTCACCATTGCCCCCTGTCCTCTAAATCACCA
>WTSP01011285.1:0-38566 GCA_025331215.1 Actenoides lindsayi
GGACTCTCTCAAGTAGATCTCTGTCCCTCTTGAACTGGGGAGCCCAGAACTGGACACAATAGTCCAGGTGAGGTCTCACTAGGGCAGAGGAGAGAATGATAATTTTATGATGAGAGAAAAGGTCTGACTTTGTGCCTGATTATACAAGCTATTTCAGCAATCTATTTTAGCAATGTTATAAAACAATAAAATCAGAGTAATGTTCCTCTTTGATTTTGTTGTGATAGTCTTTGTAAAAAAACCAACCCAGAATGCTGTTATTTGTATTTTAGAAAATAAAACTTACGTGTATTTAAATAAAATTGCATGGTGAACTACTGGTAAATATAATGAAATTACTCTGGCAGGAATTTGTGATATTTGCATTTTTTATGAAAAGTAAAGAGAAATACTAAAGACAGAAATAATCTGGATATGAATATTATGATTGAGGATTTAGAAATAAAAACAAAAAAGCCCAGATGTTGAAGAGGAAAGCAAATACTTAAAAAAAACCCAGCCCTGTAGCCTGTATAATCAGGCTGTTGCACTTCTTGAGTAGAAAAATAAATTTCATGCTTAAGGAATTACTCTACTGTAAATGTGGTAGACTAGACAAAGCAATAAAGGACTGAATTGTGTCAAACTATGGAGAATCTGTCATGAAGGAACGTAGTGGAAAAAGGCATGGACCAAGACCAAACGCACATTAAAATAGATACTGCCATGGTTCATGACCTAAAAACAGAAAGAGGAGTGGAGATAAACACAAGAAAAATCTTTATAAATACATAATTACTCATATATAGATGGTGAAACTGTGTAATAGAGGCAAACAAGACTTATTTCCTGTGGATGGTCTCAATTTCACTGTAAGAAGTGGGCTTTAGGACCTCAGACAGACACTGAAATTCTGGCAGTAGAACAGAATGAGTCTGAGGGAGCTGAAATGACAAGGCAGGTCAATGCTGTGCCATCACCATTAGTAAATCTGACAGAATACTGGACCCAGAAAAAGACAGATTATATTTTAGGATTCCTTTATAAATTAAAAGAAAATAGGAGGACCTTGGACAGAGGAAATTATATCATTAAAGACAGAGGACAGAGGTTTAACTAGTTGAGAGAGATTCTGAATCTACAGATTTCTTATGTTCCTCTTTTCTGTAAAGGAAAAATTGAAAAATTCAAAAGAACTGAGTGATTTGGGAAATAGAAGTTGTAGGTGAGTGACAGAAGACTCCTGCTATGTCCTTTTACTTGAATATCATGTTTATTTGAATAGTTCAATTTGATCTTAAAGGTCTTTTCCAACCATAGCGATTCTGTGAATTCTGTAATTGAATTATAGAATTCTTAGGCGAGGGTGGAATAAGGACAATTGGAGCAATTTCACTAAACTTCAGGATAGGATTTAATAGTGTAGCATCAAGGCAGTTACCTTAGGGTAGAAGGGAAAGGTGATAAAAATTGGTGTAGCATCTGAATGGTCTAGCTAAAAAAACGTATGGTGGGCAAATGAGTACCTGGTACAACATGGCACGTTGCAGTGCGCCTGTGAGGATGGACCTTGTGGGAAATCGGTGTTTAGTGGCAATGGTTAGATGAAAGAAATCTTAGCTTCCTAGGACAACCAGGTCTATGAATAACCCATCACCTGTAGACAGGGTTGTGTGCAAGAGTTAAACTCTGTCATGTACAAAACGATTGTAATGACTCTAGCTGAAGAACCAGGGATACTGAATATAGAGATGAAGACTGTATTTAGACTAGAGAGGCTGTTGGTCTGTGTATTGTTGCAGTGTTTTCTGTGTGAAATCTTGGCAGGGCTTGGGTCTGGGAGGCTGGAAAATGTGTACAGGGAAAACGTCTTTGCTTTCTGTCTTGGTAAGTTCTAGTTCCAGTTCCCCTCGGCAGCCTTGTACCGCATGCTGTGCAAGCGACAAGCTGAAGTGGGATGTACTGCTTGTTAAAATAAGAAGGACCTTATGTTCCACCACTTACTTCACCTTAGTAACATGGAAGCTAGAGAATATTTGTTGTGGGAAATACAGTTCCACAGTTTAGCAGATGTTATAGAGCTTGTGCTTGTACCACAGAATGAAGTCAAAGAAAAGAGCCAAGTTATATTGAAACATCAGCAGGATTCTGAAAATATTTGATGAATTTGGGATTAAATGCCTTAAACCAACCAAACCAACTGCCACCTACCAGATTTTGTAGGGGCTATAGATCTGACTTTTCAGCATGAACAATGTGTAAGTCACCATCAAGGTTTACTTGCAATCATTTCCTTTTGTATAGGGAGATATAGATGTAGTATACAAGCCTTGTCCTAGCTCTTACTATTTTATTCCACATGTTATCAGAGAAATAGAAGAGTCCTTGAATATACTCAAATGGTCAACAGGTGCAATTTTGAAACATGGATGAGGTGTGTTTGCTAATCTTTTTTTCATTTATCTCTGTAATAGGGAATGAACAGAAGTCAAATAGTTAAACTCAAATGTTTTTCCTTGTACTTCTATATTTCACTTGTATAGTCTGACTAACAGGTATATTAAGTGTGTTATTAATATCTCATTTAGTGGTTTCTACTGAGGAGTAGATTTATTAGAATGATTAAATGAGGTGGATTTAGTTAAGAGTCATAAAGCTTAAAGCAAATGTGTTCAATATGACTGATGCCTGGGCAGATAAACATCAGGTATTGTGAAATAAAAATCAAAACAGTGTTTATTCTAATTAGTATTCAGGCTGCAGAAAGATTTATTTCTGCCAGAGTATAGAATATGATGGTTTTTCCCCCTGTTACATTCTTCTACAGCATTTCACAGGAGACACTTAAGGGATTACAACTTGGTGTATTTTAAAGATGGAAAACATTACTTTTAAGTGACTCACTTCTGGTGTAATCTAGAAGTCCAAGTTATTTTTTTAATTGTACTGTGGGGTTTTGCACATATTTACCTGGGAAGCTGTGTTTGGGAGTGAGGTTTTTACTGATGAACTTACTGGTCATTTCATTAATAAATCATTGGAACATGAACTGAAAAGGAACCAGATTTTGAACAGGTACTTCTATCTTTTATAAGGTGAAGGCTTCATGTGATTATTCTCATTATTTATAATACACTCAGAATGTTTACTAACAACCAGAGTACATCACAGGCTTGAAAACTGATCATGTTTGATGTAAATCAAACAGTAATGTGGCCTATTTTACACTGTTTTAATCACGAACTGTAACTGGATGGATATGTTGTTTAAAGCAATGGCAGTCTGAGAGCTCTCTTTTATTTCAGTTTTCTTCCTTGTTTCCATGCAGGTATTTCTTAAAGTAAGTCTTAGTCTGAAATACATTTGGTAATCTGAAAGATGTGCCCATGAAAGAAATTGTATATTTTCCAGTGTGTAGGCAGTAGAGTGATGGTGTAATAAATAGCTGACTAAAGACAAAACAATTTTCATCTGTTTTGAAATTTCACCTGCTATGAAAAATACAAGTATTTTTAGTAAGGGCTAAAGAAGAAGAAAAATCCTTCTCTTTGGTTATTTCTGTGCTGGATTGTCTGCTTTTTGTGTGTCCCTTTTACACTGACACCAGCAATGCTGAGGTAGATAAAATACCAGCAGTGTGGGACAGTCAGACATGCTGATATCTTGATATTAAGCATATCAGCTTACTGTAAGGTGACTAACTGCCACTTAGGTTTATGGTTTTTGCATGTATGTGCGTCTGTTGGAGATGAAGTTGAAAGTCTTTACAGAGAACTGGAGTGCATTATGAATAATATGTAGGCCAAGACTGAAGTCAAAAGGAATAAACATGTCCTTCCCTATAGACTTCAGTTTTTGTAGCTGTAAGGCTTTCAATGGTTGATATACCTTACTGTGGCATTAATTGCTGTTTTGGTGTAATATTCACAAGTCTGATGAAAGAATAGGGGAGTTTTGACTCATGCTGAGATTCCCATCTTAATTCTTCAGTCTTGAGCTTTGTAGTTTTTTACACCTAGTACGTAGTGAATAAATCACTGCAAAAACAGGTTAAGTGTATTCACATTCTTTTTGGTGTCACTTAGCACATGGAAAATGCCATGGCAAGTGTAAGGCCCTATACAGTCACACTTGGGTGAAAGATTCTAGATATAACTGATTTAATAATTTTAAACCAATGTATAGTTACACAACTGTGCAATTAGAATTCTTACATATTTTTTCATTCTAAAACTAGCATGTGTGGCACATTCATTATAATTTCTAAGTGTCTGTTTGGATTTTGAGTTACATAAACTCAATTTGTAAATTATTTGCCACATACTTTTTAAGCTGCTTTAGTTCTAATGTTGTCTTAGGTTTCGTTTTGGACCGTAGTAATTTAAAGTATTTTTGATGAAATTAAGATGATTTATGATAGTTTTTTTCTTGCCCTTTAAACATCATTGCCTAGACTTAGTTGTGCAAGATGTTGAAACTCAGACATAATTATTTTGTTATTAGGAGCTAAGCTATACATATCCACCACTACGTAGTCCAATTTTACAATCTCTCTAAGGTCACAATATTTCCTGCTGACTGGATCCTGTTCTGTGTGAGAGATTGTGCAAGATGATTTAGAATGCACATCAGTTATGGCAACAGATAATTTAAAAACCATGATTGATGTAGCTTGTCAGAATCCAGATCCTGATCTCTGCTGTCACAGATGGTTCTACTGCTTTAGATTTATAGCTAATTGTAAAGAGTGTAGTAATATAAAAACTGATTTGTACTTGAAGAAGCGGCCCAGTCCAGAGCAACTGCAGTAGGCTTGATTTATGTTTAATGTCTGCAACATACATATTTACTTTCTACAATCTATTCAAGATCATCTCCATCAGCAGCTCCTCCTGGTTGCACTAGGTGTATCACCTCCCAGGTCTCTGTGACAGAACTCCTTGAGGATTGAGCCCAATCCGGAGTCTTCTAAAGTCAAGAAGAGGTTTTCTAATGCTACTAGAATGGTTCATTTGTGTTACCCAAATTAGTACTTTTTTCTTTCATTCTGTACTATTGACATCTCAAATTTGAACAAAAATTATCAACTATTAAGTCCTCAAACACACCCTTCATTCAAAGACCTCATTCACTATTCTCTGCTGCCTTTTCAACAGTAGAATACTAGACATCATGGTCAGTCATTTGGTCTGCAGCACTCTCTGCTTTAAACTTGCCATCCTTACGATGTGTGAAAACCTGTCTGTTAGTTCCGTGACTCTTCTCGCCTGCCCTGGGAGCTTGCCATACAATCATTTGGAACAGAATACTTTTTTTTTTTTTTTTGTCATCGTGGGTGGGAAAAGTCAGGTCAGTAAGAGCATCTTGAAACATGTCGCTGCACAAAGCCTATTGCAGCGTGGTCTTGACTCTGTGCTGCAATAGGAGCACGATGGCAATAGCAGCACAGAACTCTCAGTCTTGTGAAGTCAGTTACAGTGTGCAGCCGTTTCAGGATTAATGTATATGGAACAGGCACGTTAAAAGGCAAGAGGATGCCAAGAACACCTTTCTATTCCCTGTAGAACATAAACCAAACAATATTGAAAACTGAATACAGATACCTTGCCCAAATGTGAAGAGCATTGCTGTTATTGTTTTTGGCTGCAGAAGCACTGCCACGCAGTCACCCCACTGAGGAAGTAAGTGCTTTTTCACACAGCTCACAGTTCATCTGGAGAACCCTTGATCACAGTGTGGGGGAGTGGGCCAGACAGGTTGGAAAGGCTGCTGCATGTCAGAAGAAAATCCCAACTAGTAGGTGCACAATATGTGGTTTCAGGAAGGTCCTGGGAAATCTTTAGAAAGTGTCACCAGATCCTTGCCTTGTTCTTTCCATAGGCGTTCGTTATGGACTGTGGTGAGAGGGAGGATGCTGGGCTAATAGGCCTTCTGGGATGACCTAGGTGATTTATTTTTATGTTCTTCTGGATGAGAATATTATTAGAGCAATCACTTTGGGGGGAGGATTATATTAGCCGTTTATTCATGTATTATTTTATTTGTTCAAAAGGTTCACTGAGATTTTCAGACAGGGTTTGTAAAGGTGCTCTTTCCACAGCAGTGGAATAGATTCCAGCTGGAAAACTTCTTTCAGCCTCCTATTCCTATGAATTTCTCACACTACATTAATCCAAGGTAAAAAAATTGATTTGTCAAATGTGACACACACAGTCAGTACCTGATCCAGGATTCAGACTCTGTTCCCAGATTGACAGGTCTGTTCCTAAACCATGGGGCTGTGATTTCTCCACAGAAACTCTCAAAAGTATTTTAAAAACACCTAAGGAATCAACTCAAAAGAAACAGTAAGACTCCAGAATCAAACATTTGGAGATATTTAAAATTTAGGTCACCTATTCAGTCTGAAGTCTCTTACGTCCACTACTGAAATAGAGCCCTTACTGATAAAATCACAGGGAGTGTGGGTTTTTTTCATCACTCTGCTTCGTTCAGTGAACAGTATAGAAATGTCAGACAGTGAAGGAGATGAAGTCCTTAAAGTATTCAGTGTTTATTATTTCTGTCATTCTTTGTGTGACCCCTGTTACTATTAGCTACTGTGCCCAGATCTGCACTGAATTTAGGGTGATACCAGGCCCTTCAAAAATCAGTCTGCATTGTTCTTATCAAATGATTGCAATGGAGTGAAAATGTACCTTAGCTGCCTTTAGATTAGCTCTCTGGTGGCAGTGTAGTGTGGTGGCTTAATGGCTCAAGCTTTTGTCCAGGTTTTCAGGAAGGACCTGTACCTCTCTCTCCTACTTGCATTTTTCCATGACTTGAGGAGGATGATGTTACTCTTTGTGTTCCTGCTGTTGGAGGAGGAAGTGGGAAAAGGGGTTGAGTTCCAGGTTCCCAGGAAAGTGTGTTGCACTTGACTTTCCTCTCTGCAGCTCCTGCAGTCCTCAGAATCTTCCCTCTGTTCTCCAGCTCATTCTTTCCTCTGTGGCTTTGTCCTCTCCTGTCTTGGTCTGGCTCATGTACCATTTGTAAGAGATGATTCAGAGACGTGGCAAAAGGCCTATCCCACAAATCTCTGTGTCAAAGTAGGGACCCAGGGACAAAGGAGAGTCTAAAAAAGTAATAAAATCCACCTCTTATTTTATTAAAAATACTTATTTTCAGAAATAGATGGATTTTTTGCTACTATTCAGCTTCTGGTAGATGTCCAGTGCAGGAAAAAAATTAATTACAAATGGTTTATGTGACCACATTACTGAAAATGGCATTTTATAGGAAGGAAAACTTGGATTGTCCTCTATGTAGGTATTGCTTACATTATTTGCATGAGTTACATTAGTTAGCTTACTACCTTTGGAGATTGCCTTTATTTGTGGGGCACTGGGAATGGCAAATGTGGAAGCTCTGCAGGATGTTTGGACAATTTGCATATTTTTATCTGGAAAGAATCTCCAGTTCAACTGTTTCACAGTGGTGCTGGTGTTTTAGCCTCTGCAACATGCTGAAAAGTTGAGGCACCCCTGTGTGTGTGTGTAGTTCTTATCTAAAGTGTTTAACAATAAAAATAATAAATGTGGCTATACTAAGCGAGCATATGCTAAGTACAAGACTAATGGCAAGCTTAAACAGTATACTGCAAATGATACCTGAAAGAAATGTTGCAGAGAAAAAGAATCTATTCCAGAATCTACTAAAAAAAACAACAAATGGTGCTTTGAAGATTGTATCATCAAAATGAATTATTAGATGGATTCAGTACACGAACTACAAGAAGAATGTGAATTAAAATAGCTTAGAACACATTACATGCAGAGGGAATTACAAGTTAAAGTAAACTAAATAGAGGTGGGAATTGAAAGGGTCCCACTTTTCAACGTGATTTAAAATTCAGTCATCTAAAAGTAAAACTGAACAATTTGTATGTCATAAAAGCAAAGAGTTTCTATTTAGGTATTCCTGAAGGGCCAGGACTGCATGACCTATGTGGTTATTTTGCTGATAAATACTCAACCATCCTAGTGTGTCACCTTGATGGTGCTTGCAGTTTTCTCTCTCTCTCTCTCAAGGCCCGCCCCTCCCCAGTCGTGTGCCTAAAGACAGGAATTGTCGGGCTGGGTTTTTGAAGCTAAACTTCAAAACTATTTATTTGAAGGCTACATGCTACACAGGCACATCAAGCAGGGCTTGACTTTTTAAAATTATGTAAAATTCACAAATGTACCTTTGTTTAAAAGAGTAAAAGCAATACACATCCCTATCTTTATGCGCATCCATCTTCCCCTGTAGCCGCCTTATTATGTTGTAGCCTCAAAGATAAACATACATGCCTCCCATAGATTATGCAATGCATTTGCTGCCACTGATGAGCAGACTGGGTAACTGTTCTTCATTGTCACTTGTACTGTTAAAATGTATCTGGCCGTTCCCTTGAGCATGTGATTTCACAGTGTCTGATGGCTTTGCAAAGGAGTTACTGTGAGTGGAAAGCCCTGGGATGGAATAAAATGGCAGTTGGGTGTGGAGCTACTGGAACACTTTCAGAGTTTAAGCAGGCGATATCCATTGCCCTGCATTAATTATAATGGTTCACAGATGCTCATTAATATGCCACTTTTATTACTGAGACACATAGTTGTACTGCTTTCCTGACACCTATTATTTCCTCCCTCTGAACAGAACAAAGGAAACAATAGTTGTCTGACATTGCCATGACATACGTTATTTCCCAATAAAAGATTGGGGTAATCAAATCAGTCCTGCATGCACAGTGCAGTATTTCCTTAGCCTTTGGAGAGAGGCAAGTGAGAAAATCCTTAATGTGGTAATTTTCGACCTGAGTGAGCAAGGTATGTGTCTAACTAAAAGTAAGTGATTGACTCCAGTGAGACTACTTACATAATTAGGTACTAAGTTTTTAGTTTCATGCTGAATACGCTTTGCTGTGTTTATAGCACACAGGTTTGGATAAACATAGACAGCGAGCATTTGTCTTTTGCTGTGGGTATCAAGGCAAGGTATCTGAAGAAAGGATAACTGAATATCCTGATCCACCTATTGCTTATCTTTGAATCCTTAGCAAATAGAGTAGTCTCAGAAGAAGATTTAGAAACTAATTTTCAGTGACATCACAGAGGAGTAGTTGGAGCCAAAATAAAAATGAGTGTGAATCTGTAAGTGGTTGCTAATGGTTATTGCCAAGTGATTTTGAGTGTTCCATTATTTATTTATTCTTTTACTGCTTTAAAAGCAGTGGAATTCAAAATAGCTCAGATGTTAGGGTTTGATCCACTGAGTATTTGTACCCATTGCATTAAAGGTTCATCAGAAAAAGAAACAAACAAGTGGCTGCACACAACTGGAGTAGAGGACAGGCAATACACTTCCCATCTCCTGGCTGCTTGCTGTAATCGCTAACATAGGGAGTTAAGCATCCTTGCGTTTGCTTTTCTGCTCCACTGTTTCCTGCATGTTCTGTTGTGGGATGAGAAGGAGAAAGATGGGAAGCCTCTCTTGCTTTCCTTGCCACTGTGTGTTTTTTTTTGCTTCAGCAGCAAACAGTTACAGAGGGCATTGGTGATGAAGCGTGCCCGTCACCTTGATTTGCGTGGACTTTTGTGGCTTCAGGCTAGTGGCTCTTGGAAGAAGTCAGTGCTTTATGTGCGTCTCTCTGGCAGGGTCTGGGTGTGCACTTGGGCATCAGGACAGTGGGATTGGGAGTCTACACAGACTGAGGCAGGTTGTTTTCCACTTATTCCAGCTGATAGCACCTCATTCTGTGCCAAAGCTTTATGCATTGTGCTTTCTTGGATCTTTCCTTATTTGTTTTTCCTTTGTGTTACTTACATTACTACTGTTCCTATTGGTCTGGATGTCTACTGGGGAGAGCTACACCTAGTGATACAGGAAATTATACCTAATGCATGAAATCAGTTACGTGAAAACAAGTGTAATTAACTGTCACTGATAAAGGTAAATGACAGAAACTTGTAAGCAGTGTTTCTTTGTGCTGAGTACTTAAAACTGAAGATTGTACAATAAACAGAAGTATGATATACATTTTGAAATGCTGTTTTCAGCAGTCACTGAGAAATATGCTGCCCTTCAGTGCAAATAAAGTGTGCCGTAGAATGCGACTGAGATTAATGTTACCAAACCTGGCATAGTGTGTTTGCATCGGAATTTAGTTACTTAACTGTTATTTAAACCTTAATGTTCTTTCTGATGCTGTGACCCTGATAAACCTCGTAAACTGTCTCCTAGGTCATAGCAGACAGGTCCAGTGAGGCTCCCATCTAGTTAGACATGTTAGGCACATATTAATGAGGTAATATGTAAGAGGACAAATAGTGTGTTGCCTTGAAAATTACATTTGGTGGATAATATTTCAAGCTGCTGCAAGAGCTTAAGCTGTTACTTCTCATGAAATCGTGCAGATATTGTAAGAAAAAAAAGATTAATAATTTGTTTGTGCCATTTAAAGAATACTTGCACTCTTCTGGTTCTTACTGCTGTTTATTTGTAGCATAGTGCACTGCTGAATGCTCCACGGGACTGATTTCTCTGAAGTGTCGTAGGTTGCATTCATGTGTCTCATATTGGCAACTTCAATGTACTGCAAAAGCAACATTTATCTCCACTTAGCTGAGCCACTTAAGCATTTCTTTCATCCACAGACTGACTCTGCTGTACAAGGATGAAAATACTTGTAATTTAAGGGAAATTATTTCAACCCTACAGCTGGTAACACTCTAGTTTATATGCAGTAGATGAGGATGCTGAAGTTGGTGCCTATGCAGGCAGTTATTCACGTTTATGTGGACGATGACATTTGTTCATGAGTTCTGTTGAACACCCATTCAGAGGCTTTAACATGACCTTTTTAGCATGTGCAGTGATAAATGGCCATAGATGTGATAATGTCAGAAATGTAAACAGTCTTACTAGAAAAGGTGAAAGTAGAAACTTTCATGCAATGGTATTTGAATTCCTCTTGCACTTAGCAAAGGGATATGACTGAGAGCATTCCCACATTGTGTGGTGGAGTGTGGCTCCATGTCATGGGCAGCTCCAAGTGTGCTGTGATGGCCCAGGCACACAGAGGGCACTGGGGGCAGGAAGCTGGGGGCTTGCTGAGCCCCATGCATGTTGGGCTGCTCTGAGCTGTGTGAGCTCAACAGGGCCCTCAGAGCAAAGGAGAATTCTGGAGCATTGTGCAAGGTCTGTTTTTTCCTTTGTATTCAGTAACCTGAAACCAATTTAATGTTTTTCTGTCATGTTTATTTTTATGTGATTAAGATACTAATATAACTATCAGAGTTATTGTTTAACTCAGCCTACCTGCCTTTTCAAGAAACTACACAGTTAATTAATCAACTTCATTCATGTTAGGTATTTCTCATTAAACTGTAATAATTTGAAAAGTCTGCCAGTAAGTCAGGTGAGACTTTCTCATGAATATATGATAATTATATTTCTGATACATCATACAAAAATATCTTCTGCTAGCAGGGTTATATGCATTTCACTTGCAATGTTGACTAGATGATGTGAAATCTCTTTTTTTTTTTTTTTAATAGCATTATTTCAAGGATGCAGGGAAGTGAGTACTTGGGTATAAAATTGCGTAAAGACACATAGATCTTCTAAGTTTGAAGCAATATAAAGCTGATGTGACTCTTTTCCCAAGCCCAAAATCTGTGCAGACCTTTGGAAGGTTCAAATCTAATCCTCAGCAGCTGTAGGTAATATATATTCATCTCCCTATGTAGTGTGTATTTAAACAATGCTGAAAGAAGTTTGTGCAACACAGCTGCAATATTTCTGTTATGAGTTGTGACTGCTGCATTGCCAAAATACGCTTTTATTGCAAGTCACCTTCTTCAGAAATGTCTCTTAGAAGTCAGAACTTGTATTATTAAATGAAATGTAGGCAATTGAAATACATTTCAGTGCAAAACAGTAATAATTTGTTGAGCTGGTCAATTGTTTTAAAGAAAATGAGAACTATATAAGCCACAAATCAAAAAGAGAGTTGACTCTGGGTTCTTTTGACATGTAGCTGTTTTCATGGTGTAGTTAAACAGACACTGTGATCAATTCTTAAAATGAGAAGCAGCTTTTGTGGCTTTTATCACTTTAATAGCTTCTGTAGGTAAGAAGAGGTATAAGAGAGAAATCACAAAATGATCTGTTAGGAGGTCTGTATGGCTGAGCAGTGCAGTGTTGGTGCACTGAGATGTGTGTGCTTGTGACAACAATTACTTGGGGTTTGGATCATGGGAAAAGTATGATTTAATAATGTTTCCCTTTTTGACTGAGGCTTTGACAACATATTCTATGGAATTTCTGTGTTAGGACAAGTTTTCTGAAACCGACACCAGCTTTTGTGGTGATGTTTGTACAACCATAGAATCACTCGGGTTGGAAAACACCCTTCAGATCACATAATCCAACTGTAAGTGGTTGCGATGATCAGGTGAGGGCAATACTGAACGTGACTGGTTGAGTGCAGGCTGTGCTTTCATCAGCCTTTTTCTTATGATCCCTTCAAATCCAGGTTGTGTGGGTTCTGCACTGCAGTGGTGCACTGCTGAGTTGCTTGGTCCCCATATGCTTTTGTGGAACGTGATCAATATTGACTGGATAAATATATAGGGGGAGGGAGAGTCAAGCAAATTCAGTAGCTCTGGGAGACAGACAGAGACCTCATTCATGCTCTACTCGGCCTTTGAGTCAATTGGATAGGTCAGGTCAAAGTTGTCTCTCCCCTGCAGGAGCCCCAATTTAACCAGTTGTTCAATGCTGCTGTACACAGAGCAAATGGAGACTATATTTGGTACACGTTATTGTCAGTGCCTTAGAACACCAGTTAATAAGGGCATGGAAACAAGTCTGTTACTAATGCCTGTCACTGCCCGCAGCCATCACTGCAGCGTGTGGGCTGGTGAGAAACTGCAGACAGGGTAATCCAAGGAAACAACACAAAGCAACTGTCTGGTTTTCCCCTTCGTGTCTCATATTTTCCTTTCTGATTTTAACAAAACAGCCAGGGGACAGACTCTGGTCCTTGAAGCTACTTGAGATTGTCTTTGATTATTTAATTATTTTTTAAAAATTTTCTTTCATTTCTTTCTGATTTCCAAATTGCTGCTGTCATTGCCCGGAAGCATCTGCTGAAAGGGCAGGACCTGTGGACTGTCCTGGGGGGTGAGGGGGGTGTGCTTCATATTGGTTCACAGAGCAACCAGCTAACTGAGTGGCACAGCAAAGCCTTTTGGTTTGTCTTTCCACAGAATGGGGCATATGAACTGTTTCAGTGCATTTATTTTTCACTAGCTTCAGTAGAAAGAGTATATTAAGGTCACTTTTTCTTCTGAGTCTCCCATCTGGAAACATGAAATGTTGCTTCACCACCAGGACAGCATTTCTTGTGCTGTCATATGATGCTGGAGGTTAGCCTTGCTTTTTAGCTGGTTGGATAGAAGGATACCTCAGTGTATTTGATTTATTGATTTTTGAAAAATACATGCTGTGAAATTAAATGAATAGTTAAATACTAAACTGTTAGGAAGAAATGCCCCTTTAGTGTCATCTGGGTTAGAATATATTAAGACCAATACTTCCCATTTTAAACTCAGCGTACTGCCACAGACCAAATAGACACTTACTTTACAATGTTGTGGGGTTTTTTTTCTTTGCTAGTTGATTTAGTGTGAATGAAATCTATATGGACAGTCCTAAAGGCAGAAGTCCACAACTCAGTTTATACATAGTGTAACACTGACAGTAAGAAGGAAAAGTGCCATGTCCTTGGCAAGGGGCGGGCTGTAAACTCCAGGAGGCCTAGTCTTCAATAACTAGCAGCAAACTTGTAAAATGTGATCAATTATTTTGATTAGGCTTTGTTACTGGGCCACCACGAAAATAATTACTTTGATTTTACAATCTGTTTTAGTGTTCTTATCTTTATCTTCTTATCTGCATGAACATTTATGTCTTTCTCATCGTCTTCATCTTTGGTTCTTCACCTTCTGTTTCCTTTTTCCAAGCAAGAAACTTGTGAATGTTCTTGCTGGAACCTTACATTTCAGAGTGCCACAAAAAGTTGGTCACAGAATCTCAATTTTACACATTTCAAGAAAGAGATTTTTCTCTTACGCTGATTATTTCTTTTCCAACATTAGAAGCATCTCTAATTGTGAACTTTAAATAGGAGTACAAGTGTGGTCAGCTTGTACAGTGAGAAAATGTTTAATTTCCAATTAAGTATTGGGGCAGCAATGCCTTAGGGGCAGAAAGGCAAGAGGGTGTAGGACTTCATCAGTGGTATTTGCTGACTGGGGTGATTATTAGCAATAGGAGATACTGAAACTTAATTAGTGTTTCTGATCTGGAACGCTACATTAGCTTTAATTATGTCTGACAGTCTAGTATTTTACACTTTTTCTTTTAATTAAAATGTATGAATTTAAGAAGCAAAACTTCTAAATCTTACAGTCTGGGTAGAACAAGAAGAAACTACACTGTCTACATCATGCCATATAAAGAAAAAAGAACAAAAAATGAAAAACCCCACAAACAACTGTGGTAAAAGCTGAGGAAGGTGGAAAAAAGATGGACTTAAATATCTGGAGAAATGAAATTAATTACAATAGTGTACAAAGCTGAACTTCTTGGCAGAACGCCAGCCAATACCTATGTGATTTGATACATAGCAGTTCATCTACTCAGTGTTGTCATGGGGGGTCATGCTATGCTGTTGATTGTCCCATCTTTGATGTGAAACATAAGCATCAAAGATCCATTATGGAGAGGCATGCCAATGTGATCCTTGAGTGTCCAGGGAAGATTCAAGCTGCTCTTCAGCATGGATGAGCTCCAGAGATCTGTAGCTCAGCAGTGGATCAAACAATTCCTCTGCTGGTATTTTACAGTACAGTTTCAGGTTCAGGAGTGTTGCCATGTAAGATGCAGTGTAAGATAAAGCATATGATTTAAAGCACACAAATTAAAAATGAAAAGGATGAAGTAATATAGGGACATGTACACTTATGTTGTTGAAAGCACTAATAAGGTTACTCTAATTACTCCCGATAATAAAATACAGTAATTAAAATTATACCCACTGCACTATGGACTTAAGTGATCGGCCTTAGAGTTACTTCTTACATGTTAATCTATCCTGAAAGGGAGTGATCCACCACTAAGACGTAGCTGACGGTGGTGATAGATGCAGACCATTTCAGCAATTCTCTTTGTCTTGACAGCTCTATTCACTCATCTGTGGTGCTCAGACTGCTGGGATTTATCTCCCTGGAGTTTGTTTTGTATCTCAGCAGATTTTCTCTTTCAAGTGATGCTTTTGTTTTATGTTGTGAGAGGCCGTGTTTATTCCTCCTTGGAGTCTAGATGGAAGTGGCACAAATACAGTAACTTCTCACATAAAATAAGTTCAGCTTGTTTTTTTTTCTGTTTCTGACCTTCAAGTGACAGAAGGTCTATGTTTAGCACAGGTCAGGATTTAAAGCTTAATGTAGGTGCTAATAGAGCTTTCATTCAGCTAAAGAGTCCAGAAACAGGGCCTGAGCTGGGATGTAAGCATCTTGGCTACATTAATACACCTTGTGGAGTTGGACAGGAAGCTGAAGCATGGAGCAAGCAAGGAAATACACACTATAAGCAGGTTGTGAGGAGTGGTTGATGTGCTCCTAGGGTTGTGAGGGGCTTTCTTCATTTGTGGGAAACATGGAAAAGAGCCATGCAATACTGGGAGACACTCATAAGCCCTAATGCCCTGGTGTGTTCCATGGATCTCTGCGCTGCTACTGAAGTTCGCTGCACTATTATTTTCATCATGTCCCTCTCCATGGAGTCATGAAATGCCATTCTTAGTTGCAGGTACTTAGGAGTAGTTTAATATATTCCATGAAGGCAATAGGCTGATAAAATTTGTGCTGGATTAAAAGCTTATATGTTGTAGGAACATATGGGAAGAGAATAAATGCCCAAGAACAAGTAAGATCGTCCTGGGTGGGTGGCAGTGAATTGGTAGTTTTGTTCTGTACAGAGTCTCCCTTTGGGTTTGGCGTAGGCACAGGCAGCCTGCTTGTGTGTCTCTGGAGAGCAGGACAGACATATGGAAACAAAGGTTATTGTCTGGCAGTGCAGGTAACTTTAGGACATTACTGCTTGCTGTGTTGTGTTGGTTTAAATTGCACAGTTGAGTATCATAGTACAATGAATAGCAGTCCAGAAGCTCGTGAGGTAAAAACGACAGAAATCCATCTCATTTTATGACAGTGACATGTTTATGGACTGCAAAGGTTTCTGCATCCTCCTGTTGTACCAATTGCCTAAAGATCAAGGTCTTGGGAATCACAGAAACTGGAGCCAGAGAAGGTGTTTTAACAAGAGGCTTGCAATTTATGAAAATATCTCCATGGATCTGGGCTTTGGTTTAGGTTCCTTCTTGTCATCTTTACCAGTGCAGAATATCTTCATGTTCTGTATTCCTAGCAATTGTAAATGGGGAATAATTTATTATTGCTTGCATTACACAGCAAAACTGTGTCTCAAGCACAAAAATTGGTAGAAAAACTTTACAAATGGTTGTGGCAGCACCACCCACTGTAGCACAACAGATTTTTTTTTTTTTTTTAAAAACTTGATCATTGTATCCTACAGTGATTAAATGGCCTACAGCAAGGTTAAAACGTTGTCCTCTATAATGTCCATAATTCACAGCTTTCTTCTAATAATATCATGCTGCCAAGGAAATTATTCCCATTTGTAGCATCTGAGTCTTGGGCATGTTTACACATCTCCACCTTATCTCTTTTTATTATCAGAAAGCCAGGTGCAGATAAAACAATACCTTGTCTGGAGATGATGTTAATGAGTTAATTAATGCAATGAATGTAAAGATATATCTAGTAGCCAGAGCTGTAGTGCAGGGATGTATCAGTTTTGTGATTATTATTATTATAACCTTATTATAACTGTTAGTTTGGTTGGGTTTTTCCTTGTTTAGAAGTACTGCTCTGTTGGAACTTGCAAGTTGAACTGCTGCTTTTCTTTCCTGCTTTTGCAACACCTGTTTTGCTTAGTCATCTGTTGTGATGGGTTTACATGTTACTATTTATTGGAGATGATAAAATCCAAAAGACTGAATATTTATTAAATTTCCCTGTGAACAGGTTTTTGCCTTGAAATTTATTTAGGTATTGCTGTATGGGGATACCAATGAATTGAAAAGACTGATTTTTGAAAGACTGGAGCATTTTTTTTGATGGTGGTAAATTACTTATGGAATTGAAAAAGAAAAGTAGACTGCTGTTGTCAATCGGAAGCATGACAGTAATCTTAAAAAGCAGTCACTGCCAACAGAAGATGCTGTGGAAAGAAACTTAGCACTCAGTAGGCTTCCTCATTACTGCAACTTCTGCATAAAAAAAAAGAAGTACAGAGAGCTTTGTTATTAAAGCTCATCAAGTGCTCCTGAACTTCGAGGCAGGGACTTGCAACAAAAAACCACGTTGCCTAGTTTTGGAGTTATGTTTAGGGCTGCCCTGATTACAAACTCATTACATTTGCCATTGGAAAACCTCAAATGCTCAGTGTCTGCTGCTTATGTTTTAGCAGCCTTGTTCCCAGAAGGTTTTACAGGCATCTTGATTTATGAGCTTTGTTACGCTGTGAACACTTGTCTTTGGGTAAAGTTCTTTATTGCGGTTGTTGGAATGACCATTGAACAAAGTCTGTTGAGGTCTGTGAAACTACTGATCCTTGTGGGTCTAAGTAGTCTTTGAAATCAAAACGCTTCCTGGCAATGCTTCTCTACAGCAAAGCATGGAGTGCTGCTTTCAGCCATGGTAACTCTGAACAGCTGCTAGGGGCTTCATTTGGATCTGGAAATTCAGTGGGAGCCTTTGCACTGAGTTAGTGAGGATGGATTTAGGTCTCTTGCAGGGTGTTACTTGTTTACAGGGCAGTACTGAGAGCATGGTGTGAAAGCTGGTAGATAGCATGGTAGGTTGCCATTCAAAATACCGAAAATGCATCATTAATCTTAACAATTAATACAATAATCATGACTTATGGGGGTTTTGTGAAGACTTTCACACTGAGTTCTCCTCCAGGAAGAATTATATGACCTTGTGGATTAATCATCCACTTTAAATACTATAATAGCCTAAGAACTCTTCGAAGCTGATTACAGGGGTTTTTTTTATGTACAACTAGGGCTTCTCATTTGAAAGTAACATAGAATGCAAGGTAGTTTTGGTCTATTGCTTGATTGGGAGGTGAGAGTTGAGCTGCTACTGTGATACAGCTGAGAGAAAGGGGAGGTATTTTTACTAGAAGCCAAGAAGTTTTAATATTGTATAAGATATCATGTAAAACCTTACTGGAAATACTGTGTATAGTTCTGTCATGTCTGTTGAAAAAGATGGCTTTAAACTGGGGACATGTTCAACGATGACTGCAAGGATTTGTGCAGGAATACAGAATCCATCTGATAAAAATGGATTAAAGAAAGGTGGACTTTTTAGCCTAACAGAATGAAGCTGGGGAAAAGTTATTTGTACCACATACAAATTGAGTGAGAAACGTCAAGGAGGAAGATGAAATTTTAAAGGACACTATTTGTTACAACAGCAAATGATACAAAATTTTTAAAGAATAAATTGGATTTTAAAGAATAAATTCAAAGAAGGTTTCTGACTATTCAAGGAGTGAAGATTCCAGAAATCTTTTAATGATTGGTTCCTTACTTATACAGTTATTTTAGTGACAAATCTGAAGAGAGAACGGCCTTGGGACAGGAAAGGGCAGGGATGGGCTGAAAGGATTTGGTAGTTTCTTAAGCTACTGCAGTTGCAGCTGCAGCAGCACTTCTGAACGAAACTTTACATGCACTGCTTCTCTCTTAGTTGTCTGGGTATGAATGAGAGGGGGTGATTATCATTAAAAGTCACTGTGCTAAAGTTCATGAAAAATGTATGTGGGTAAAGTCTTAGTGGTTTACTACTTCTTTGTGTGCCTGGAAGAGGGGTAGGACTTTATCTGCATGAGGGATAACATCTGCTGACATCTTACACCAAGCATCTCCTCTGGCCTACAGGCTCAGTCGCCTGGCACCACAGAAGGAATGAGACCTGCTGTGCTGCCATCCTATTTGGTGATGTCTTTCCTTGGTGGCAGTAGTTGAGGTGGTTTGGGGATGAGAATGATCTCTGTTCCTGTTTATAGGCACTGTGACTGGATTCAGCCCTGCACAGGTAAATTCTCCATGACTGGTACATGGTATCTTCTACTTGAAGACAAATAAAGTGGTGGGGTGATTGATCTGCCAGACCAAGACGATGCCAAGTACCTATCAGACGACTGTGATTCTGAAACACAGGGAAGAAACAGTTTTCTGACAGTGATAAGTTGTGATGTATTTACTAGGTCAAGGACTTCTGCTAATGAAGAGGTGCAAAATGGCAAGTGCTTTTTAGGTGAACTGTGCTACTTTAAGGTTTTAAAAAGACATAATAAAGATGTGGTTTGCATTTCAATGAAAAGGATCAAAAAGAGAAAATCTCTGTATGTTTAATAATTGAATTATTGAGTAAGAAGTTTAACTGAACAGTTAAATGCATTGAAAGAAAAATGTGCATGAAACTTTGGGGGGAAGCAGTAAATGAAGAGAACATTTATATCTTATTTCAGACAGAAACTAAAAGTTTAGAGAAACAGAAGGTTTGTTTTTGTGGCACAAATGACTGAGTGGACGAGGTAGCAGAAGGATTAATGTAACAGAAATCTAACTCTCTCCTCAGCATATGTTATGTGTTAACTTAGATGTGATCCATGTGATGGTAGTTGTAGTTGAAGATGCTAGTTTATCTTGCTGTTTTATATGGCTGTTGTTGTTCATGTATCTGTGATACATACGTGGATTTCAGTATGAAGGTAGATAGATGGAAAAAAAAACAAACCTAAGGAAAAAAAACCCAAAACCAGACAAACCCCCAAGAAAGTGCTTACCCTATTCTTTAATTGAAATAAAACTAACAATGAAAAAAGCCTCACTCATACAATATAATATGCATCAGTGTTTAAAGAGAAAAATGAGGAAAAGCGGGGCAGTGCTTCAAAAAACAACCAGACGTCCCTCAGCACCCATCCTGTAATTATCTGAAAAAAATACTGCCTGTATACATTGAATTGATGCTTGTCCACAGCTGGGTTTATTCTGAAATATGAAAAGGGAAGCTAAATATCAGAAATCAGTGACCTGACCTGAATGAGGAAAAATGAAATTCATGCAATAAAAGTTACAGGGGAAAAAAAGCCAGATCTCACCAGCACATATGCAAATGTTTAGAAATCAATACAGCTCAAGCCAGAGCAGTAAATAAAGATGAGCACTGCAGTCAGCTCTTGTATCATTTAAGCATCTGGTCTACTACAGATAATGCCAAATTTAGTTCATGTAAAATAGATGTAAATGAATGTCTGTTGCAAAAGAGACTAAAAAGAGAGTATCTGCTAAATGGAATGTTGCTGCGGCAGGGTGACAAGAAATGAGATTTCAGAATTATTGTGTAGAAATCTCAAAAGGCAACAGCATTTTCTGCAGCTGCAGTCAGGTCAGCAAACAGGGATCCAGCATCTTTTTTGAAGAAATGCAGTCCATGTTTCAGGAAGATGCATTTTTGCTATTTAAGAGACTGGCTAAGCCATATCTATTGCATTTTGTCTAATTGCAGTCAGCATTCTAAACATGCAGTTTCGCTTCCAGACCTAAAAGCACACTAACACAGTATCTGTCTTAGAGAAAGATACTCCTTTCTGCTCCACACGATGTCATGTCAGCTCTAATGTGGCTCCAGGCAGAAGGGGTATGAGCGCTTGAGTGCGTGGTGCTCTCAAGCAGATGGGCAGGCAAGCAACAGGAAAAACAGGGCTGAGCCAGGAGGCGAAAGGGAATTGGCCAGTACCTGTAAAAACTGTAAAAATTCCTCCTGTCTTCTCCTTCCTCCCCACCACTAACACTGCAAAGAGGTCAGAAGTTTGGAATTTAAACAGTCACACTTCCTCCCTGCAGTTTCTCCTTGGACTGTGAGAAAAAGCTTAATTTAAGTCTCAGATCTGGACTTCAGAAGATGATAAGCATCCTTTTTGCAATATTACTAGGATTATTTTATGATAGAAATAGATTCTGCAGGTTAATTCTGCAGGTTAATTGTATTTTTGTTATTTCAGTATTTACAAGTTCAAGGGTTGTAGTAACAGCCATTGGAGTCTTCCTCTTGTGTCTGGGCAATGGGCTCATTGGAAATTGTCCAAGTCCTGTAATTTGCAATTTTATTATACAGCATCAGAACAATTTCCTTCCTCTCACTTCTCTGGCTGTCTACCACTAATCAAATGTCATGATTTCAAAGGAAAAATTAATTCTGCTATCAAAAATACTGTTGTGCACAGTGATTGAGCGTTTCTTCCTTCGTCCTCCCTGTTTTTTTGTACTTTTCAGTGAGAACTTGGTATTTAGGTGGTCCTTTGCAAGCTTAGTATTTGTTATCTTGGCTGCTGAGAAGGGGTAGGACCTTAGCTTCTGGTTTCAGCTAAGAAGTGAATTATGAGAAAATAATTTTTTGGCTTTAGTAAACTAAACAGCAAAACATGGTGTGTGAAAGCTAATTTGCAGGATCTTGCATACGCATCTTGAACTACCATGTCAGAGTTTAAGTGTTTCCACTATTAGAGGCTCTGAAATTCTCAGAAATCCCACAGTGCACTTTCTAGTAAGTGCATCACAACAATATCCTATTACTTTTCCTATCTGTTCATGTGTTAGAAAATTAACAAGAGAGTGTAGATCTTGGTGTGTGTGCATGAGGGTCACATACAGGAAACAGCATCTCCTGGGGATTGCCTGTACACTATTAGTTTCTTATATTTCCAGGTGTCATTTTCTCAAAAGTTTCAAACATAGTCAAAGGTAGACGGACCAGAGAAGTGAAAGGAAGGAGTTCTTCAGACACTTGTTCAGTAAGGTCACCCTGCAAAAAGTATGAGACACATAGTAATTATATTGTCCTTTATTCCACTTCGATTCCGTGGCAGTAAGATGAACCTTTATGTCCATCTGACTGTATTTGAAGCGTTCTGTGTACTTTCTGTACTGCTATGGTAAAGAAAATGTAGCTGCCTGAAAGACTTCGGAGAAGCAAATAAATAGGACCCTTTAAAAAAAATTTAAAAAAAAATTCCATTTTTGAAGCCCCCTTTTAATATGCTTGTTCATTATCTTGGTCAATACCAAGGTTGAAAACTTCTGCTGGGGAGATGATGCCTGGCCTGAAGTGTTGCTGGGTATTTTGGCCTTAGAGAGGAACTGAGGCTTTTTGTCAGTGCTCTGGCTACTTCCCAGTTACTCCTCTCATCTCTCATTTTCATGGCAGCTGGTAACCTTTACAGAAACACCAATAAGATGATGTGCTCTAAATTTGTTGAATCTTCTTTATTTGTCCCAGAGATGTCCTTTCAGCCTCTTTACAGCTCCCACATTTTGCAGATTTGGAATCACTGCTGCAGCCAGAACTTTAGTTCGTGCTTCTGCTGACAGTGTATGATTGACTTGTTCAGGCACCAGCTGTCTGGGAGGAAAGGAAATCCTCTTTTAAATGAGGGTAGTCCCTACTGGGAAGAGTTACCTGTTCAAGTAGACCAGACTAGTTAGAGATAGTCGAGCTGTGATTTGGGACTTTTTTTCCTTCTTCTAAAAGGCTGTATCAGCATACCAGCGTAGATCTGTACGAGTTTGTACTTGGCTTTACTCTCAGTGAGCCTTTTGTTCAGCTTTATTAAAGTACATCTTGCTATCAGGGTGGGGTTTTTTGTTTGCTTCAGTATATTAAGGACCACTTCGTGTTATCCAGTACTAAGAGAATTTGCTTCTGTTGAACTCCTTGGTTTAATTCTTCTGAGGCTTACATATTTTGATACTGAGAAGATAGCCTGTGAACAGTCAGGAGGTATCATGTTCTGTGCCCTCTTCACTTATCCAGAGGGTTGCTTATGGATAGGTGACTTCATGTGCAAGTTGACCTCCTGGTTACCAACAGGTATGTGTTTTGTGTTACATGCTGTGGCAGGCAGGCAAGGCCAGTCTAGGTGTGACCTTAAAAGTCCTTTGGTCTGTTTGCCGTGTTAACAAGCAATAGAACAAGAGGAAATGGCCTGAAGTTGAAGCAGGGGAGGTTCAGGCTGGATATTAGAAAGCATTTCTTTACAGAAGGGTTTTTCAGGCATTGGAATGGCCTGCCCACGAAGGTGATGGAGTCACCATCCCTGGAAGTGTTTAAGAGGCGGTTAGATGCTGTGCTTAGGGACATGGTTTGGTGGTTTTTGATAGGGCTAGGAATAAGGTTGGACTTGATCTTGAAGGTCTCTTCCAGCTGAAACTATTCTATGATTCCTTAACAAGCAGGTTTCTGTGCAAGCCTTTTTTTTCCTCACTTCTAATGATTCTTCTGTAATGGCTCATTATTTCTTTTTTTTAATTTTTTTTTTTCTCAGCTCTTCTGGGAGAGAATAAGCTGGACTGTAGATTCTTGTAGATAATATTTATCCATTCTCCTTTCAACTTGAAATATTATGTTGTTCATATCTCCCTTGAAACATTGTGGAGGTTAAATGTTGCCCATTGTGATATGTGTACTTATCAAAGCTGCAGTAGGCTTTTGGGAAAAGCTATGATGCATATTAGAAATATATGATGTTAGCTTTATTGCGGGACTGTACCACTCAAAATTGCCACCCCTTACATCTGTGGCCATCATTAAATGTGCAAAAGGCCAAGCTGTAACTAAACAGTACTGTATCTGTGTTGGGGATGTGCCAGCAGCATAAATGGGGAAGACAACAGCGTGTAATAGCCTTCTGGACTTGAAAGCATTATGCCGTAGATTGATCTGCCAACTTAGATGCTTATTTGGAAGAGTAGTCATTGGAGCAACAGTCATTGGAACTGTTATTTCTTTATTTTCACCAGACCTGCAGAATGTTCTTTTTCAGTTACTTGTAGTAAATCTCCACTGACAGTTTATGAAATTCATGTATATGCAACATCTTGAAGAGCTCTAGTCACTGGAGTGAATGATCAATTTATAAGTCCTGAAAGTAGTGGGACAGTATCTTTACCCTTATTTTTACAGGTGAAGTCTTTTATAATCAGTTGAAAATTAAAATTCTAAACTGAGTAAAGGTCATTGTTTTATATCTGTTCTGGTTACCTTTTAGTCATCAGTATCTGCTTTCAGACGTGTTACTCCTATGTGCATCATATGCATAATGACACAGTGACTTCATCCTTAGTGTCTTTTCCAAAGATAACTGTTTTTTCTTTTAACTTCTGTACAGTTTCAAGTTAGTTTTTCCTTGTTTGGGATAATTTTTTCAAAGTCAGCAGGCATTTTTCTTTGATGTTTAAAATCTAAACATTAAAAGATGTGGCCAGAATTCCTGTATAGCCAACAGTATTCTCTTTTTCTGGTAATTGGTTGTCAGATTTAAAACACCTAGGAATGATCACATTTTCCTCTGTGTATTTTCAGTTTCTCATTTCCACACTTTTTCATATCTTGGCTTCTTTTTTTCATTTGCATTCTTCTCCCTCTGCTACTTTCTGCTTTGTGTTACTTCCTAAAACTTTTGGTAGAGAAAAATACAATACATCTGTCCCTTCTCTTGCATGGAGTTTGAGCAAAGTTTCAAGTTTGATGCAAGATGATCAGAGGGCTGAAGCACCTCTTCTATGTGTTCATGGTCAGACTGGATGGGACTTTTAGCAGCCTGGTCCAGTGGGAGATGTCCCTGCCTGTGACAAGGTGGGGATTGGAACTAGATGATCTTTAAGGTCTCTTCCATCCCAAACTGTTCTATGATTCTATGAAGTTTCCTGCTAGAGATTCTCACTCCTCTTGAAGGCCAGCTGGCATGCCTTCTCTTCAGCAGTAGCTCAAGAGATGGTATTCAAAATGCTGTTCAGAGGCCCCTTGGTTATTTCTCACTTGGGTCTGGGGTACTTTATCCTCTTGCATCTCATTTAGTGTGTGCTTACTGAGCAGAGCTCTTTTCAGCCCCATCCATTGTGACACCTGCTGATGGATTCTCTTCATCAGCAGAGAAGAAAGGTGGAATCAGTGCCTTGCTGCCAGCCAAGGACTTCCACAATCCGGTTATATAAAGGAAAATCTTTCTAATGAGGATTGATTCCTTCTTGTTCCTTCAGGTGCATTCTTCCTTTTGTGTGCAGTAACTCACTGTCTGGAAGACAGGTCAGCAGACTTCCATTTTGGAGATAAAGGCTTAGATTGAATTTGCAGCTCTGTACTGCAGCTCACTTGTGCTCAGGATATTACCATTCCGCAGTTATGGTTTTTATATGGATTGGCGGCAGCTATAATAGGTAGGCTGAACTTCATCGAAACCTAACTTAAAATGCACGAAATGAGAAAAATGCCTCTCTTGTAAGGCTCCTGCTGAGCTGATAACAGTCTACAGGAAGACATCTATTTAAACAGAAATAAACATGCCTTAGGATGCTTGGATCCTATTTTCAGCTTTATTAAGCTATTTTCAGCTTTATTAAGAATGCTGTGTTTAATTTTTCCACCATTTCCAGCCCCATTAATTTAGTTTACACTGCATTTGGATCAATTAGTGCACTTGATGATAATGCACTATTTGCCTCTGCCTGTTTAAAACAAGAGAAACAACAGGATGGATTTTCAGTCTATTAAGGAATCTGGAATTCCTCCAAAGAATCTTATTAGTCCAAATGGCAAATCTCAGAGGCTGGCCGAGTGGAAAGAAAAATTACATGTTGGGTAACTGTCCAGTGGATCTATTTTCTCACTCCAGTGACTTCTCAAACCAATTCTTCTATGTTCTCCACACCCCTCCACCCCCCCCATGCATATTCTCATGAAGACTGTGTTTGACAAGAGTACATACAAATTAATAACAGTAGACATAGAGCCACAGAATGTTTAGCAAGAAAGATGAAAGGAAAAAACAAAAGACTGCTTCAAAACTGCAAGGATTTAGAAAGACTTTCTGATGTGGTGGCAATGCTGTTATAAACCAGTTGAGATCACATTCAGCTTTCCTTTCGTCAGTAAGTATCATTACATTTTGTTGGAGATTAAAACACCCAGGGATTCGGACAGTAGAGAATGAGAAGGCAATCTCTCTAAACCTGAGTTGTGTTATCTTACTCAGCACATACCCAAAATGCTAGTATGTTAGATTTCTGGTTCATTGAATCTCTGCAGCCTGCTGGATGTCAAAAAAGGGGGACAAAGTTGTTCTTTCATTTTTAAAGGAAGTGCTATAAAAAGTAAATACAAGACATGAATTTTGTTACAACACTTTTCAAGTACAATAGGGTATATTTAGTATTGTTTCAGGTCATAATGCCAACTGTTCCTGCCCTCTGCTCAAGAGAATTGGCAGCATCGAATTCTACTTAGTAATGTAAAGCAGTGATCGTTACAGTTTTATTTGGGACATATACATTATTGCAGTATGTGAGTTTTATCTGCCAGAGTACATGATTAAGATGATTCAACTTGGAGAAACTATCTCTATTTATCTTTGCTGCAAAATTATTTTGGAGCTTGTCATACTGTTTTATTGCACTGTGATCTTTTGCTTTTTCATAAGTGAATAGTATCACATTTTGTCTGGATGTTTCAAGTGTTTATTGTTCCCATGGGATACCTTGTTGATTTGTCTTCCTTCTGGTCTGTCACAACACTTTTAGTTTGACACGGAATACAAGTTTGCACATGATGGGTTTTGTAATCTCATTTGCTTCACCAAACTTCATATGCAACTCTGAGAAGGATTCCCATTCCACTGATGTACCTCCTCAGTGGCACAATACAGATAAAGGTAGATATAAGTCACTGTAAAAACTGTATAGTGATGCTGGATTTGTTGATTTATTCGACAATAACAAAATACAAAGCAATAGGTGAGCGACCTAGGCTGAGTTCCCTTGAGTATCTAACTGATATAGAAGTATCTTATTCCTGTATGCTTCTTTTGGAAACAAAAGAAATCAGTTCTTCCTTAAGTATCTTTGTTCAGCTACTTAATGTCATAAATGTGTATATAAATGCCCTGATACTGGTCAGTTAAGTAAATGTGGTTGTGGGTCCTGAAGAAGCAGAGCTTTTTAATGGAAATAGCAAAATCCTAGTGTTATTTGTGTCTGATACTCCACTGTAAGAAATGTACTGTCTTTACCTTACCCTATAGTTTTTGATGTTCTGCCAACCTCTTAGAGCTTCAGAATTACTGTGCCGGCTAATATGCCACATAGACCACAATTTAAGAGATTTCTTTTAGATGGATGCTGTAGTCTGTGGCAGTACGCTAAAGGCATGGCAGTCTGAGGAATCTTGCCCTGTTGCTGATGCTGTCTGTTGTGTGGACAAATAGCTGACATCAAATTCTGGGTTGCCTTCCAGTAGAGAGAAATCACAAACCCATCAGACTGTGCACTCCTGTGCAGTAGATCTCACTCTGTATAGGTTTGGTGCTGCTGTCCATTCTTTCCTTAAGCCTGTTTGGTGCCTGAATGATCCCCAGAACTCTGGCTTCATAATGACACGTCAGCTTCTGAATTCTTGACATCAACTGCAATGCATGCAAAAATGGTACTCATTTTAACTAAAAACTTGCTTTCTGCCCAGTGTATATTTTTATTTAAAGTTTTCTGTTTATGTAACAACAGGGCACCATTATTCTGATACTATCCAGCAGCATTAATATTTATTTGCTATTAATGACTGATTATATACACTGTAAGAGATTTATTTTGTTTTGCTATGCAGTATTGTGTAAGATTTAGAACACACCTAGTAATTTAGTGAGAGATTTATTTTTGGGAGAAGGGGGAGGGGAGGAGGATAAGAAAATGGCAGCAATATAACTGTAGCATGCTAGAAGTTTCAGAGAGCATCTTTTCCCCGCAATTTGCCTTCATTTGTCAGTGTACATTAGAGATGACCACTTGATTGCTGCTCAATGAAACCATATGTTTCTTTTTTATTTAAAGGTCAAACCTTATTTGACTCAAAAAGTGGTTTTAAGCAGAAATGACTTCTGTACTCAGCCAATTGTGTGAGAACATTCTAAGTTTAAGATCTCAGGAATTTTATTTTATTTTCACTTGAATGGAGGTGAAGTAATCAAAAGGTTCCTTTTCTCTGCTGGAGTTAGTATTAGTGAAGCAGTAGAATACTTAAGTACTTGCAGTGCTGCTGCTTTGATTTTATTTTCTACCTGGTATGATTAGCTATGTTTTCAGCTTAGCACATGTGTAACTGGAGACATGAATGTCTTCAAAATAAAAAAACCTGTTGTGTCTGATATGTGTCTCCATGCTACACATCTATATCTTATTCTTGGCTTGAGAAATATGCTTTGCTGTTAAGCAAACTGTCATTTTGAATTATGGTTAGTATACGTTGATTTCCAGTTTGATATATGAAGACTGGGTACGAAATGAGAGAATATATGACGACTTATGTTTATGATGACTTTATGAATGATGATGTAGTATTGCTACATTTCTCATACCTGATGAGTGACATCTTAATATGGACGTGAGAACCAAAATATTGTGCCATTGCATTGCAAAGTACATTCTCCTTGAGCATCCTTTACACTGGATAGATAAAATAAACATGACCTAAAGTAATTTCCTTCCTAGTCCAAATTATGATTTGTCACAATGTTGAAATATTTGAAGATGCCTTTGCATCAATCTAAGGGTTTTTTTTCCAATATTGCATTTAAATTATGTTCTCTCTGTTCTAAAATTTTCCATCATAGAGTAAAATTTAATTTTATTTTGTCAGGTCATGATTAAATGGGATGTTTAACCTAGCTTTGTGAAGGAGGGAAACATCTCCCAAACCAAAGCTCATATTTAATTTTGTGGATTTTTTTTATTTTTTTAAATGTTACATTATGTTTTTTAGCAATTTCTTATCTACAAACACTCTTGTAATTCTTACATATTTTAGGATGCATAGCTTGAACGCTTTTTGTTCATAACCACCAAATGTACATAAGAATATATGTGGTATATACATGATGAAGTCTGCTAAGAGCAGGCAAAGCTGTTGTTATTCAGGAAAGCATGATGTTATGAGCAAGTACAAGTGTGTAGTACAACAAAAATAAATGCCATAGCTTTGCTAGTTTCCCACGTAGCATTTAATGGGTATGAAGCAGTTTAGTCATATCAGGGAACTGATACATCTGTTAAAAGAAATGTGTTTTATGCACCATAAAATTAAATGTTGCATTGCCAAGCAATACAGCAAGTATTCTTGTAGTCAATTTTTGCAAAGTAAACATTGTAAAATGATATCATAAGGTGCTACAGGAAATCTGTTTTGGAAACGTATTCCGTTAGAAACACGCACTGTACTTGGTGGAAGGATTACAGCTGCCGTTTATGGTGCTTTATTTTTTCTGCATTAAGAAAATACTGTGTATCATTAGCAGACTAAAGCATAAGAAGGATGTTTCACATTTATGTTGAACCTTTATCATTCTAAATGAATCCAAAGTACTAAAAAAAATGTATATGGCATATGCTCTGTGGTGTGACTGAAGCGCTATTACCAGGCTGTGAGGCAAACACTGTCTGGAATGTTTTGCATGCATCAGGGAAGAAAATCTTGGCCAGACAAACCAAGCTTTAAGTACTGCACATTTCATAAGTTCCAGCACCTTTAAGGCACACTTAAACTAGCTGTAGAAATTTTTCATTACTTGGATTTTTTTGAGGCATATGACATTGTGATGGAGCCCATGCCGCAAAATGCGGCGTGCGCTGATACAGAATCACTGAAGTGAGATTTGTGACCAAGGTGGCATTGCTCTGTGAAAAGGAACTAAGGATCTATATTTCACATTTCTTTCCATGTACCATTTCTAGATATTGTGTGATTACATGGGTACGTGAGGATGCAAGTCAGCAGCATGGTCTGATAAACTGGGAGAGAGATGTACTCCTTAGAGTCTTGTAGCTTAAGAATTTAGGGGGTAAGTTCTTAGTCATTGTGTAAATTGATATAGATTTACTAATTGACACTAGCAAAGAGTGTGGCCCCTTGGGTTTCTGAAATGCTCTTGGTTCAGTCAAAGATTATACACGCAAAGATTATATTTGCTTCTCTGCTCTTACTTGTTAAACATGTTTTTTATTAAATTAAATTTCTGTAGTTAACTCTGTTCTGAGCAGATTCAGGTTCTTAATGCCTCTTCCACGCTGGGGGGTTGTAAGGCTTAATTGTTCATAATGTGTAAAGGCTTGAGATGAAAGGATTTATGTAAAAGCAGCGCGTTATGATGATTATAAGGCTGATGGTGATGCATATCACACCTGCTGTCACACCAGCTTGAGCAAAAGCAAACTTTGCCTTTAGACTGAAATTTCTGTTAACAGTGAGAGCAGTATCACTTTTCAGTGCTTCTTTTTTTCCCATATTGAAAAATCTGGTGGCTCTCTCAAATAAGTCAAAATATTTAGGTTTATTCTCTTTTCTTCTGGATGAGCCTTGAATTTCAGGATAAAGTTTATTTGGTGAGATTATTTTAGGTAAATCCAAATGTTGAGATGAATGTGTTATTTGTCACTGGGAAAATGAAAATAATTGCTAAAAATATATTTATTTTTTTGTGTGTGCAGAAAACTCTGCTTCTGTAGTAACATTTTAACTATTGAAAAACTTCCTGATTTAAAATGCAGATAAGAACTGAGATTGATTACATCCTATTAATAGTTATTTGCGTTCTTTTTTTAATTAAACAAATGCAAAGGTCAGAAGTGTAAAAGAGTGCAGGAGTTATCCAGACCTAAGAGAATCCATTACTTAGTGTTGTTAGCAGTGTGTTTGAATCTCTCTCCCCCATCTCTCCAAACTCCCTTTGCTGTTTTCTTTGTTATTGTTTCTTTCCCTTATATAAACTTGATTTGAATGAGACAGAATGTCCTGGGGCATTGCTGATGGGTTACAGGGCTTTTCATCTCTCAATTGCTTTCTTGGCAGTGTCTTCAGTGAATTCAAACCGTTATCTGTTAGAGACTGCAAGGTAAACTAGATTCTGTAAATTGAGATTAACTCTTAATTCTGTTCCTTAATGGTGAAAGGTCTGTATCTAGCATGGCATCTTTCTTGCAAAGAGTGAAGACTGGATGGGTATTGTGCAGAGCTCTGAAGGCTTCATGTACTGAAGTTTCTCCTGTTGTGTAGTCAGAGGACTCCGATCTCTGGAACTGACAATTCCCATCCTTCTGGTGTTGGTCAATAGAATACAATTGTTCTTTGAAAAAGGCATTTTATTTTGAGTGGAGTGTCTTGGCAGAATGAGTGAGATCTAAAAGATGATGTAAAAGTCCATTATAAAATGTTTTCAGAGATACCATGGTAGGTGTTACTCGCAGTGTACCAGAAGTATAATATTAAGACTATGAGAAAGAACACTTAAATTTTACTGTGCTTGTTTACAGATACGTTGCTTAAGGTCTCTTAATGTCTTCACAAATTATTTGTCTTCACACATCTTTGATTCGGATCAGAAAATCCCATTGCCATTTTATTTCCTATTTTCTTCTCCCTCCCAGTAATGTCACCTTCAGATGGCTAAATGCTATCAATAATTCCTTGATTTATTATTGCATATTTTGTCCAGCTATCAAAACAAGTATTTGTTTTCATCTTTAATTGTTACGCTTGCAATAAGGTATCAGCAGCCTTCAAAAAAATGTTGCTGAATGTAATACTTCAGAGGCTATAATTGCACCCAAGCAACATCCTCGCTTCCATCCATGACTAAATATGCTTTCTTAGTTTCTGTACAATTTCAGAAAATAGTATTCCTCATATAAAGAATTACCATAAAGTGATATTTTATTAACATTGTAGGCATATTTTTCTACAACTTATTCAACATTCTGGCATTTTCAATAACACATGCTTATTTGAGGATGCTAGGTAGCTTTTCATTAGGCAATACAGAAAAAATCTTTCACATTGAGACAGAATGTTTCTTACAGGTAAACAGACTTGTTTTTTTATCAGTGAAGGCACCTATCAGTGCTACAGGGCAAAGCAAGCGGAGTGTAGCTGTTACATTAGGATATAAACTAGTTTTGTGCTGAACATGTCTATGCAGTGCATTTGTATGGAGTGGAAGGCTAAGATCAGAGAACTGCAAAACACACATCTAGAAAACTATTTTTATGTTGTCTGAATATTCCATATCCTGTACTAAGGTCAAACAGACCTCAGATTGCTTCCACAGTTTATTGAATTCCATTTTTTTTTTTTTTTTTTGAATGAGTTCAATGGGATTTGAGTCAAGGTCTTTCTGAAGTTGTGATAATAGACCAGGCAAGGAAAAATGCTTCTATTGTGCTTCTGGAACATGCTTCTTTCTCCTTAAATGAAGACTGATTAAGCATAACTGATTTCTAAAGAAACTGTGAGCCACAGTATTGCAGTCAAGGTGGAAGCAGGTCAGAAGTTTAACATCCTCTCTTTCTTGCTTTGTAATGATTGCAGTTTTTCTAGTAAAGTGTTTTTCTGTGTGATTTATTTTGATAACTCCAGTGAACTTTAAAACATATGAAATTTGTGTGTTATGTTTGTAAGTGTAAAATACTCTATACCCATTTGTTAAAAATTAAGAAAAAAAAGTGTGTGATAAGCACACTGATGTGGTGCTCAGAAAATCACCACTAACATGGTATGTCCTGTCATTTCTCAAAGTAAATTTCAGTTTGGTGTGAGTTTTAACTGCAGACTTGAATGTTAAAGTAGTCTTCTGCCCTATTTTATCATGCATAGTATTAGGTTACTAGACAGACAGCTGCAGTTGACTTAAAATGGTGCACTAAAAATATTGAAGAGTCTAACCTTGAGGAAGCAGGGCAGTAAAATGGTAGCAAGAATATTTATTTAGCACAGAATCATCTGGGGATGAGAGATGGTTTCAAAAGTATAATATATCACAGGACAAATTTTATTATATTACTTTTGTCTCTTAGTGCTTCTATTGATCTTTCTCATATACTTTTTTAGAAAATTGTCACCTATCTTTCCTCAGAGCCATAAAATTAACTTTATGACATAAAGATGTATATGAAACACTTATTGACAATAAAGTAGAATGGGCAGATTCTGTCCATTCAGTATGCTTTTTGAATTAATTAAATGATATATAGCTTGTTAGTTCATTAGAAAAGATTATAGGTGAAAATGTATTGACCAAGGTGGATAACTTGTGCATTTAAAAGTTCCATTATTGAGGTAATACAAAGGAAATTATTAGTATTTATCAATGTGATTCATTGTACTAATTTCAAGGAGTTGATGTTCCATTTTTCAAAAAACTCCAGCATCTCCAGCCAAACAGTGCTTGAGTCCACTGTGAAAGCACCCAGATGAATGGCCTGTCTCTTGAGTACAAATGGCCACAACTTCATTACCTCTCAGTCAAGCAAAACACCAAGCACCCAGAGAATTTAGCATCATATAACAGCAAAGAAAGGGTTTACTGCTAAGATTTCAGTACCTTTTGACAGATACGCTCTGCCCTTCAAATTCACCTTGATCATAATTTTGCAAGTGCTGTGTGATAGAGCTGCAGGTACTTGAAAAGGTTCACTGCTACATCAGCTAAAATAGCCTGGTTACAAACTCTGCAATATTAGTTCTCTGATTTGATAAATACTATATCATAAGAAAATATATACACACACGAAGATTCACAGTATGCATGTGTGATTGTATTTGATATCTGTGACAACATTTCTTCCTGATATGTACATTATTCTTTATAATCTTTCCAGCTACTTGCCTGTTTTGCTCTTTTTCCTTATTTACCCTCACTGTGTGTTGCCTCCCAAGTTTGAAAGAATTTCTTCATGCGTTTCTGAGTACTTTGAATAAAGCCCATCTCCAGCCTTAATTCTGAGTTCATTGATCTTTGTTCAGACTTATCTCTAAGTAGTAGTTTTGTACTACAGGGCTTTGGAATTTTAACTACACTAAGCAGCCATTATGCTAATTAAATTTGTAAAGTAGCTCTTCTATGTGAAATCTCTAGAAATACAAATCAGAAATAACTTTACAATCAGCTGTTATAAGGCCTGAGATTTATAGGCTCTTCCTGAACTGAACTAACCCTCATACGTACCACACATAAAACCCGAAACATAAATTAGATGGGAAGCTACTCACAAAGGTGATGAACTGCCCAGCTAAAGATTTGTCTTCCAGTCTCAGATGTGTCCACATCCTGATTGTCAGGCTGACCCTCGCTACCTTCCCTGTTCCAATATGTGGGATGAAAATTTTCCAGGACAGTTCTTTTGCCCAAAGTTCATTCCTGCCAGATTTGTCCTTCTGTGACTCCAGCCAGCTGTAAAAGGACTCCGGTGGCATTTGGCAGACTTTGTGTTAAATAAGTCACACCCTGTATCCAATGGATGTAGTTCACTGAACCAAGAAGAGTTTTGTACTTTTATAGATGATAGTGTCACACTTGAGTGCAGAGAAAAAGAGCAGAACCTCTGCTGCTCCCTTATTTTGTTTGTGTGCTTTTTCCTTACTTTCTCTTCTGTCCTCTAAACCCGCCTCAGCAACTGGTATCATCTGATTATTCTGGTATTTGGCTCACATAGTTGGATTGTTATCAACTGCGACCTTGTGCGCACTTGGCTGAGTAAATTCAATCAGCTAATGAAATTGTGGTCTTTCCATCAATTGATTATCAAATTGCTCGCATAGTTCAGCTAGCCCATCTCTTTTTCAAAGCTGCACATTTTTGTTTCCTCGAGCATTCTGTGCCTCCTTGCCTTTCCCAAATATCCTTTTTTTTTTCCACTTGACATGCATATAGTCTTTGAATCTGGCCAAATACCAGTGCACTTTATGGACATTTTCCTGACCACCCTGTTGAAAATAAATCACTAAAAAAGCATTTCAAAGGTACAAGAGAAGCTAGTATGACTTTCTGTGTTACACTGCCCAGTGTAGCAGTCCCAGACACCTGCTTGATTTAAAAGGTGAAGAAAGGTGATTTCAACAGAGGACAGTGCTTGTGAGGCAGTGTCCAGGAGGAGAAGGTTTGCATTTTGGGTAGGGAATGCAGCATGAAGTGCCTGGCATGAGCACCTGTAAAGGATGGATTTGCCCATTTTCTTTTTTTAACCCTAGCTCCCTGTGCTAGTACATTGTACTGGCTTGGTTTCAGGTTAATTATCCCAAGCAGTTGGGAGGGGCCACATTTGGGATAAACAACCAAACCAGCCAATGGGATGTTCAATACCATAGTGATATCATGCCAGCTATAGAAAGGGAGTACTGGCCTGGAGCAGAGGAGCTTTTCAATTTTGTTTCAGCTCATGAAAGCATTGTTTTGGGTATTTGCAGGGGTTTGCAGTACCCACTGGGTCTCACCTTTTTCTTCCTCCCCATGGAGGTCAAACAATAAGAGCCTGTTTTGTTGCCAGCTGTGGGGCTTGGACCCATCACCCGAGGATTAGAGTCCCATACTCTACTACCTGAGATAGCTGAGCTAGCCAGCTTCTGTGGGAGGGGAAGGAGAATTGGGCAGAAGAAAAAGGTGAGACACCATGGTTTGAGATAAGAACAGTTGAATAAAGGCAGTTCCTTCAGCTCTGTAGGAAAGGAGGCTGGAACCCAAGCTTATCCAGCTTGTCTCGACTCTTGTAAGCACAGGGCTAAAAAGAGATGGCAACTTTCAGTAACAGTCTGTGCTGCTGGCACACCTCTCACACTGCCTCTCTTGTGCATTACAGCCTAGACTTAGGGAAGACTAAGAAGAACTTACAAAAACGCTAGATGGATCCCACACCTTGCACTCAAAGAGGCTCTACCTTTGATAACTTCTTTCCTCTATAAGAGGAGATAACTGTTTAACAGGACAGGGGAAAAGAAGTGGTTCCCCACAAATACATAGGCGGTGGGTATGCACCTTGTGCATGTCCAGGTAGCATGGTGCCAAGTTTGTGGGTACTTTCATGCAATTCTTTGTGGAGCTCTGCAGTGAGACTCCCCTGTCCCTCCAGCAGTATCATGATAAGGGTATATCCTGCAGATGTATAATTTTGGCTGTTTCCATTCTCTACAAATCCATCATCAAGAACACACATCAAAAATAAAACTTCTCCTCTGCAGAGAAATTATATCTATTAGGGAAAGGTCTTTACATGATAAAGGCTTTTATTTTGGAGGAAGAAATCTGTTAGCATTACAGAGATGTATGCATTTTGACAGAAGTCTTCTGAAATCAATAAATTCTGCTTCTTTTACATGTGGAATACTGAATAAGATTCTTAATGATGGAGGTTTACCCTTGTAGACTTTACCCTAATGGTATCTTCACTTAATTTTCCTGATAAAACCTTTACTGCAAATTTAGTAACCATTCTCCATTTTAACAAGGTTACCAGCCTGCAAATAATTTCAGAGACAGGGTCTATTTATGAGAGTACATTAGCAAAATACAATATAGACATGATTTATCTTTCTTTTGTGTTAACTTTATTTGTGGAGGAGGAATTCTGCAGTTGAGGTTTATAACTACTAGTTTTGTGGTACTAGTGCTTCCCCATACACACGCCCCCCCAAATAGACTTTTGATTGTGAAGGTTCTAAACCACAGTAGAAGTCTAGATCCCACAGCCCGTAAGATGTATAACAAAGTATAAGCATCAAAGCAGGTAGTTTCATGAGAGCATAGACACTGCAGTTGATTTACTATTTAGTCACTGAGCTGCTCCTTCTTGGGCTTTCTCATCTGTAAGGTATAGGTACAGAAGTGATGTGGAGATTTTTCTTAATTCATCTCTTCTGCTAAGGCTGTAAAGGAAAAAAATCTCATTGGAAATGAATGAATTTTGATAAAATGTTTAAAAGTCTTCAGCCAGAGGCAGAAGTATTAGAGAAAATGTTCAAGTAAATGAAGTTTGGTAAAAATTGCTAGCAATTGAAACTGAGTTCCTATTATTAGAGGTATTAAGCATTTTTAAAATTTAGAGTACTTCTATCAGTACTGCATATAATACTGTGGGCTCTTTTTCTAGCAGTTAAGGAAAGTAGCCTTTAGACAAATATTTTGATTTTGTAACTATGTTCTAAGATTTGTGAGTTTGATGTTCCTATTTCCTGCAACCCTACAATGAAAGAACCATCTGGAGAACAGCAGGACAGTTCTGGCACTCCTCCTTGGGGTTTTCTTTTCTTGCATAAAAATATAAGAATGAATCACCTCCTCCAGATCCCCCAAAGCCTGAACACCAAATACAACCACAGTTGGTCTGTATTGCAGGGGATTTTTCAATTTTTGCAGAAGCTGCAAAGGAGGGTTGAATTCTTTCCCTCTGCAGCCATTTTCCAGCTTCTTCATCAACTTCATCCTCTGACATCCATACTACAAGCTTGTATCTGGGTGACTCTTTGTGCACTGGGCAGTACAGAGTCCCTTCTCACAGGAACGGGTAGTACAGCAATTCCAAAGGGTGTCCCTGTACAGATATTGGGGTTTCTTTAAGTTGCTAAGATGTGACAGGTAAAACATAGGGGAATTGCAAAAAGCCTGATGGGGAAGCGCTTGCATGTTTGGATATGCATATAGGAGGTGTGTTTTGATACAAATATGAAGAAGGAGTAGAAAGACAGATAGTTTTGACCCTGGCAGGCAATCTAGTCTTTCTCTTGCAGATGTGAACAGCATGCTTGGCTGTGACTGTAGCTCTCAAGACCTGGCTTCTGCACTGACATAACACAATGTTTGCGCTAATGGGAGAATCTTTTACATGACCAGCCTTGTCTCCTAAGCCTTTCTCTGTTAATAATTTTAAAAGAGAACAAAAAAAAATCACCACCTTACGGTGCAGACCTAGAACTAGGATTTATTTTAAGAAGCAGACACTTCACATTAGTAAATTCGTAGTATCAGTTATGGTGGCAAAGTCTGTGAGAGCTCTAACTGAAACCCTCTTACCTACCTATCCCTGTCAGCAATAACAGCTTTCAATGGACATGCATGATTGTTATAGACAACAAACATTTATTTTTTAATGTCCTTTTTAACTTCTTTTAAGAGCCCCGTCTAGTTCTTCCCTAGTGTAATGTGGCATATATGCTCTGGCAGGGGGTTTGGACTCGATCATCTTCAGAGGTCCCTTCCAACCCCTAACATTCTGTGGTTGTGTGGTGCATTGTGGATGAACTATTCTCTTTGTTGCCAATATTTTCCTTTTTGTTTTTTTTTTCCCTTTATACCTGCTCTGACACAAATTCTAGTTCTTTTGATGTCATGCAGAAATCATAGAATGGCAGGGGTTGGAAGGGAGCTCTGGAGATCATTGAGTCCAACCCCCCTGCCAGCACAGGAACACCCAGGGCAGGCCACACAGGAACAGATCCAGGCGGGTCTTGAAAGTCTCTAGAGAAGGAGACTCCAC
>WTSP01011285.1:38666-58137 GCA_025331215.1 Actenoides lindsayi
CTTGTTGAACTTCATTAGGTTTGCCTTTGCCCAGCTCTCCAGTCTGTCCAGATCTCGCTGGATGGCAGCACAGCCTTACAGTGTATCAGCCACTCCTCCCAGTTTAGCATCATCAGCAAACTTACTGAGGGTACACTCCATCCCGTCATTGATAGAGATGTTGAATAAGACTGGACCCAGAACTCACCCCTGGGGAACACCACTACTTACAGGTCACCAGCTGGACTCTGCACCACTGATCACACCCCTCTGAGCTCTATTGTTCAGCCAGTTCTTAACCCACCTCACTGCTCTTCTAACCCACGCTTCCTGAGCTTACCCATGAGGGTGTTATGGGAGACAGTATCAAAAGCCTTGCTGAAGTCAAGGTAGACAACGTCCACTGCTCTCCCTGCATCTACCCATTCAGTCACATGATCGTAGAAGGCTTGCTTCACAAAAATCTCTACTTACTCTCAGTTTCAAACCAGAAAAAATGCAGATGAAGAATTTAACTTGCACGCTCTCTGAGAATGCTGAGACTAAAAATGAGTAAACATTCTTTCAGGAGCTCCAGAAGGAATCTTTTGAGTCTCATAATGTTTTTCATATATTTTCAAGCTGTATTTTATACTAGTACTTTCAGCTTTTTGCACAGGTATACTGTTCTACAAACATTTACATGCAAAAGCTCACAAAGTGCTACTCTTAGACCATATTTCTCTTTTCCCCGTACAGTAGAAATTGAATGGTTTCTAAAACAGGTATTTTTCAGAAGATTCCTGTATGGGCTGTATGCAATGATGAGCAGGAAGTGTTACTGGGCAAGGACCAGGCTCTCTCCACACCACTGCCTCACACCAGTTGCAGGAGTGCTTATGATGTTCTACTGTCATCTTTTCTAAACCACTTTAGCACTCATCTCCCTATGATATCTTCCATAAAACAGTATGGCAAGCTACAAATTACATATTTAGAGTAAGGCACATCAATTTTTCAATTCAGTCAAGAGATATGATGATGTGCTTTCTTGCCTCTAAGTGGTTAACAATTACGAAAGATTCTTTTTAATGCTTAGTACTTATTAACTTTATTTTTCTTTTTAATGCATTGGAAAATAAATCTTAAATGTTTCTTCTGTTATCTAGCACTTTAAGCCTTTTCATAGCATTTGTAACATCTCTTTGCCAACACTCCATCTGTGATTTTAGCTTGCAGGAAACACTTTGCAGTTCTGTTATTAGTTTAGATGCAGAGAGCTGCTGTTTAAATATTAATTGTAACTTCCCTCATAAGTGCAGTCAAAACCACTGAGTAACTTGTGAAGTTCGATAAGTATCTAGGAGAGGCTTGAGAGTCTGTTGTGGGTAGGACCTGCTTGTAGTCTTAGCAAATTAGAATTAACAGTGCGAAATAGATTTTGTCCTCATGCCTGCTATTTCCTTTCTTCTTCTTACCTCAGTTCTGCTACTTGTACACACACAACAAAAAGAAAGGAAAAAGAATAATGTGTATGTCTTGCACACTTCCTACTAACTCCTCTATAAGCAAGAGGAACTCCGCACAGAGCTCACAAGAAAAGACGAGATCCATCAGTTGTTTCAAATCCTAGCTATTGGACAAAAGCACTTCTAAAGTACTTGTGTGTTGCTCTGTCAAGAATCACCCCTCAGTAGACACACTCTCTTGCGATTGAGCCCTTCTCTTCTGTTTTCCTATTTCATTTCTTGATTCCATGAAATGTACTTCATGCTTAAAATGAAAAAAAAAAAGAAAATATATGTTTTCAGATACTTCAGTAAAGTGTATTTGATAGAAGAGAGAAACAAAGTAGTTAACACCATCTGCATCTGACCATCCTGTTTTTTTGTGAATCACCAGAGTATTATAATTGTAATGCTCATATTGGGTATAATTGAAAGATCAATCCCATTAAAATTGTACGTTGTATTTTCCCCCTCTCTTCTTCTTCTTCCAGATGGTTATTAATCTTTTATTGGTGAGGTGGTTTGCCTACGGTGTAATCTGAGTTTTTTTCTCATGTCGTTTAGAATTACTTCTCTTTATGTTTGCAGGTGGACTGAATTTTAATACATTGAGTTCTGTTAATTGCTTAGAATTTACATGTTTTTTCTTAACTATCTTGCAAATGTATGATTTTTTTTTTTTTTTGACTTTTTTTTTTTAAATTAAGTAATACCCCCATATTCCTTTTATTTTTCAGCATTCTGTGAAGAAGGGTGCAGATATGGTGGAACTTGTGTAGCACCTAACAAATGTGTCTGCCCTTCTGGATTCACAGGAAGTCATTGTGAGAAAGGTAAAGTTTTACTGAAACACATAGTCTTCTTTGGTAATGAGGAATAAGATATGCTGAATTAAGAATTAATAAATTTCCATTCATTAATTCTGCTTGATATTTTCTCTTCCTTGAAGATATAACTGTTCCATAGCTGTCCTTACTGAAAGGTAGTCTTAAATTAAACATGGAAAGTTTTCAACAATCAGGAATCTACTTGCTTTTGCTTCCAGTTTAGTTTTTTTAGAGGGGATGGCAAATGAAAAATATTTACTCCATTTCCTCTGGTGCAAGCTCAAGGTTACTTTCTTCTCTTTCTGAATATGCTGTGCAAACTAGACCAGAATCTGAATGCTTGTTTGCTCATTAAATTCTTGAATTCTTAAGATTTGATTGTTTTTACGACTGAGGCTACCGATTTTCATAGAATCACAGTCTATTCAAATGTGTCCTACTAGTGATGATTTGATTCTGCCTGTTCCCAGGTTTTTTCTTTTTCAAGGTTTGCTTCTGACAGACTCCTAGACCCACCTTTCTTTTCATTTCACCAAGATCTGGTTTCTTGTCTAGCTTACATGAGAAGGAAGGGATCTTAAAAAATTCCATCTAGGACTCTTACTAGATTATTTATACTGCAGATTTTTAATTTTATTTTGATTGATATTTATTGTGGCTGTATTTCACTTAACCTGATGATAGTTTGTTGCATTTTGTTTTTGTTAATAAACCTTTTGCACTTGCATTTATCGGTGGAAATAAAGGATAACACAGGTTGCATGATGCTGGTACGTACAAGATTATAACTGATGAGGGTTTGTTTTTTTTGTAAGGAACAAAAAAACCCCAAACTGTCAAATAACTGTCAAAGGATAAGTTAAACCACTGGAACCATTCGTTACCCAGAGATTGTTCAGTAATTTGTGTGTGGGAGTGTTTAATTCAATTCATGGCTGTTCTACTATAATGCAAAGTAACTTAAGTCCAGTTGTCAACAAATCTGCTTTGAGTAGCTTCTGAAAACATCTAAAGCTCTTTATGAATGTACTCAAATCACTGCATATTAAAATTCCCATAGTTTCTAGTTGTAATCATTGTTTCTAATTATTTAAGAATGAGCTAGGACATTATTATTTTCCTATCATCTTGAATAAATTTGCTGCTTTTTTTTTTTTTGCATATAGCCTTTGGGTTATTTGTTTAAATAGAAAAAAAATCCCAAGCCTTCTGACATTCAGCAGTAAGTACTGGCAATATAGATGAGGGAGTAATACGAGAAGTTTCTGCCTCAGAGCCATACCTACCATAGCTCCCTAGCCTCTAATCCTTCCTGCTGTTACCCTCTGCCATGTAGAACGTGCCCTTTCCTTTCTAAACCACCTGTTATCCGGAGGGGACAGTAAATTCAGAGGGATGCAGGGTACCAGTGATGTGTTGTACGCATGTGAAAATCCAGTACTGCAAAGCCTATACCTGCGTTGCCCAAAGGTGCCCTGCTCTGCCTACCCTGGGAGCCAGAGGCCTTAGTCCAGCTCTCAGCTTGACTGCTCCTGTTTCTTTCACCCAAGAATCTTAGAACTGTCTTTTTTCTTTTTTTTTTTTTTTCTTATAGCTGTAAAGGGACTTTCATAACTAGAACACAGAGTCTTTAAACTGTTGAATTGATGGTTTAAAATTGATAAATGGATGACATAATTGTTGTTGACTCCTGTGTTTCTCATGTCTTTTTTATATTGTTTTCATCTAAAATATGAGTTAGCACACCAAGTAAGGGAAATGTTGCAGGCATGGTACACTCATTATATCAAGAAATTTAGAGGTAGATGTCAAAAGGAGCTAGCTTCAAAGTATAAAATCTATACAACTTGAACCAGAAGGAAGTTTACTTTTAATTTTGAAGAGGTTTGGGATTTAACAGTATGTTACAAGTCAAGCTAATGATGGTAAGTTTGAGAAATCTGATGTGCAGAGTGGTTTGAGAATGAATAGGGCTTTGCGTATGAGAAGCTGTCACATTTCACTTATCTTAGATGGTTTGAGAACTTCAGTAGATATAACTTATGTCATATGCACATTTCAGTGGCTAAGTGCATATCAGATCTATGTGAGAACAGCTTCAGCTTTCCAAAGGTACATGTCCTGGAAAAACTACATGTTCATAGTAGAAAGGTGATGAAACACCTTTGAAGCAGCCTTCCTTTTGCTTACCTGCTTAATCCTCGAAGATGTAGTGCTGTCAGTTCAGTAAAGACATCCCTCATAGTCTTACTGCAGTTTGCTGCAGTGTTTTCAGAGGACATTTGAAGTATTCAAAACCCATGTTTGTTTGGGTGTTTTTTTCTGTAGTTTGTTAATGTTAAATATAACAAAGTGCTTATTTCTAACACGTGGTACCACTCCCTCAATCATTATGCCATAGACTGAACATGGTGAAATGATGGGACCTGACTTTAAATCAAAGCTTAAATATTCCTGGTAAAATCTTGTCTGATGAAAGCTCGTATCAGAAGTAAAATGATGTGTTTTGGTAATGCAGTCCAAGTGCCGTGGTGCATTTAAATATGTCCTTCAAACTGACAACACACAATTTCATATATGTTATTTCTGAACTGAAAGGACTCATCACTGTCTAAAAACAGTATGACCCAAATAGGCTTCAACATCATGTAAAATGAATCAGTAATTAGAAATGTTGTTGAAAAGCAGGTGTGTTTACTTCTGAATATGAATCATATGTTACTCATCATTTCTGACTTCCTGGTTCAAATGATATTAGGTTAATTAAAAATTCAGAGGTATTTGAGAAGGGTAGGATTTGTGTTGGTAATTTACTCAGGTGAAATAAAATACACATTTAAAGCTTATGTGCAAATACATAATTCAGCATGCGACTAAGAAGAATAACCTCTTGCCAGTTGTTTTGCCTGAAATGAGGAATCATCATAACAGTTGTGCGGCTGCCTTTTCTTTTTGAAGGTGAACTACAGATTGATATCCAGAGATACTGTCAAGTAATTTCTCCTTCTATCCATTCTTTATAATGTTGTTTCTTTAAGTATGTTCTTGATGCTTCTTATAGAATTGTTGTATTTTTTTCTGCTTAGTATCTGATTCTATCTTCTAAGCTTCTTATTTAGGTTTTTTTTTTTTTTTTTTGATTGGTTGGGTTTTTTGCATTCAGCTAGCCAGGGCTGAAATCAATGATCTCTGTGATCATTACCACTTGTGATCATGTTTAACACAGTTGTTATACCTGTTGTAGAAAGTTTTTGTTAGAATTTTTGCTGATGTTGCTCTATGGTTCCAGCATGTATGTGCCTGACAGCTGAGCTAGAGATGTGCATCTTTAACTGTATATAACAGTGCTGGCTTAAGCCCAGGTGCATCCTTGGCAGGGATCCCTGTTAAAGGATTCTGAGATACATTTCAGCGTGCAGAGAAGAATGCAAGCACAGTACTCTCTGAGAATTGCCAGCAACATGGACTCAAATGCCCTAATTTTCCATCCAGTGATGTTTTCTCCATCTCCTATTTTTGCAGCATTAAAAAAAGCCTAAAAATCTCGTCATTCCCTGAGCTGCTTTTCTCTGATCTGTGGTTCATCCACAGAGAGTGGAGTTTTTTTAATGCTGGTTTTGTATACAGGGTTTGCCATTTTTATGTATTTGTGCAATGTTAGTCACTACTGCCACTGATGATGTGGTGAGGATGAGATGGGAAGGACAACCTGCAATATCAAAGGCAGAAGTAAACAGATGATCAAGTGCCTAGAAACTAGCATTCCTTGGACACCTACATGCATGTGGTAGTGCTCTGTGGGGGCCTAAAACACACATACCACTTCTGTACTGCTCTAGGTGATGACCAGCAGTGGCAGAGTTTCATCTAAGGGAGTTAGTTACAGTAGCTGTCTATACAAATTACAACTTGGGCAATGAGCAGGAAACAGCAGAAACCTTTGAAGCAGTGAGGTCCCAACAAGGGGCAAGTCAAGGAAATTGTAGTATTTTTCCAAAAGCTGCAGGAGGGCTTTTGGCAGTGGTGGGGCATCACCTCTAAAAGGGATTCAAAACAATTGCAGCACATTTTTGCTCACCTTGCTCACGATAGCTCGTGTCTAAGCTGGTACACAATGAATAGGGAATAAGTTTCTGGTAGGCTAGAAGGATGTTGTGTAGGCTGATGCTCAGAGAGGTAAATATTCTTATGGTAGTTATGTGTGTATTTATAATCTTTGTAAAGCACCAGACAACAGTTTTCTCCAGAATGATACAGTGCTGTCAAATAATTACCTGCTGATTGTAAACAATCAGAAGCAAAGGGAAGCTGTGGCAGCAGAGCCGTGATAATTACTGTGGTTATTTTTTTGTGTTGCTTTGGACAAAAGATTGTCTGATATTGGGGTGAGAGGTCATTTTTAAGTATGTATCATGGCTGAAAAATGTGGTTTGAATCCCAGTAACTATAGTGCAAGTGAAAAAAAAAAAGTAATATAAAAATCAGCACTTGTAGTATTGTGTTAGTTACCTATGGATTCTTCAATGCAGTCATAGATGTGATGTGTGATGAAACATTGCTGTGCTCATATCTTGAAATTTGACATGGCATGTATATGTCATGAAAATGAGGAGGGTTTTAGCTGATTTGTTTCATAATAGTTGACGGTATCTGGAGTTGTCGTCTAAGAAGCTGCATACTACTTTGTTTACTCCTCTCTTAAATTGCTCCTTCAGGAATATATTGTCTTCTGCAGTCCTTTGTGTAAAACTCCCTACAGCCTGTATTCCTTTGGACCCTAGAGATAGAAAAAAATGAGAGAAATGTATTTCCGTGTGTTATTTCTTTGATTCCTGAGCTGGATCAATCTTCAGCTATCAAATGCATTTCAGTTGAGGAACCTGTTTTTAAAAAAAAAAAGCAAACAAAAGACAAAGCAAAGCAGGAAAAGAGATATTTTTTTTTTGTGAGTACAGTAAGCTAAATGTCAAAACTCCCTACCTTTCTCTATCTAGGATTTTTTGTAACATACAAAGCAGGATTTATTTTGGGAAACAAACCACCTTTACATGAGAGGCTTGTACAGGCTTTACATGAGATTCTTTCTAAAGCCTCTCATTTCAAGGTGAGGCAAGGCTGGTGTAGCACAAGATAGGAGGGGTGAAGTGAATGATGCTTAGCTTATTACAGAAAACAGTGGTTGTGGTTGATATGACACTCCTGAGAGTGTGACAGACCCAGAAAAGGCAGATGCTTCAGGTGGCTGAGGTTACCCTGCTCCATTTGCTGCCAAGCTGTTTATAGCGTTTGCCCCAGTGGTGCTTATCGCAAAATGGCAAGGGGTGATATCTTAATGTGATAGAAGAAACAAAGCTGTCATTTGTAAAGATATCAGGGAATAGATCAAAGAAGATCTACTGGAAAAATCTGATTAAGACTGTCTCTGAGGATCAAGGAGACATCTGTCTGCAAATCAACAAGTAACTCTCAGTGGAAAAAAAAATAATTGTTCTATCTCACGCTGAAAAGTGAAATCTTCCAGACCAAGACACCATTCATCCCCCCTCCCCCAACTGACCATAGCATGAGGAGCCATCTTGGCATGCCATCTTTGTTTGTGTTCCAGTTCCTGTTCTGGATGTTCTTGGATTAATATCTTGTGAAGACCCACTGTAGAACTTACAGAGCTTACAAAAATAGCTGCTACATTTTATTATTTCTTTGTTACCCTAGCAGTGAACTGGAAATACATGTGATATTTAAAAAGAAATGAATGGATGTGATTTCATAGTCAGGGACTTTGAATCATCCTCTTTTTTTTTTTTTTTATGGCTCAAGAGATTTGATTCCTTCACTGGCTTTCTTGATGAAAAGCAGGCAATGAAAAATCTAAAAAGAAAATGATAGTAAGCACTTTACAAGGGAAGAAAAAGAGCAGGAAACTTGGGAGATTGATGGCTCACCTAGACCTCCAGTGATAAGCAGTGAACAGGAGAATCTCCAAACAATGATACTATCTCCTTTAGATGCAGGTACCCTGCCAAAGTGTTGGGTAATAACCTGTGTTCGGTCTTGTACAGAGCTGTTAGCAATTGTCTTGAAATTAGAGATGAGTGGTCCTTGTAGCAGTGTAGGGTGAACTGACTGAACATAAATTAAAAATTGACTTTTTGGTGTGGTGAGGACTAACAAACATAGCTTTCATAGAACCATTTTAAAGCAAAATGGCTCCTTAGTGCATCAGAATTTAGTGGTTGAGTTAGTCACATTCTACATGAGAGACACCCTCTGCTACAGATGAGTTGAATTTTCAGAAGGCCCTTTACAGAACAAGGCTGCATTCAGTTTATCATCAGGAACATCTCCCACACCTTCTGCGCAGTCGTAGCTGCTTCACTTTCTTCTTGTGTTCTGAGGACCCAGGCAATGAGATTTTAATTTGTTTCAAGTGGCAGAATCACCATTGAATATATTAAAGAAAATGAGAATTACAAAGCACTGCAAACTGTGAGTATATATTTGTATTTGAACAAATAGATATATTAATATAATAATGAAATTTCTGGTTTGCAACTGAGAAGTTTCCATTTATGAAGCATTTCTTGTGATGTTAGCTGCACAAAAAAGACAGTTGCTTTAAAATATCTGCTTCACAATGAATTAACTTCAAGCAACATCTAATTTTACTATGGCTAATTGAAAAAAGCCAACAAGTTTGCTTTCAGTGCAGTGCAATGACGCTGATTTTATAACCTAGTTTGTCAGGACATTCTGACCCCATTTTTTGGTTCATTCAGGCAGATGCCTACACCAGTTAAAAATGGAAAAATTCTAAAGAGAAATCCCAGAATATGTAGTGGGCTAACTAAATAGTAAATAAAAACAGCCTCAACCTGTCCAACCACAGGCACTATGTAGGGGACTTTACTGAGTTTAATAAGCTTTCTGCCACTTTACTTTTTCTTAATAGCCTGCTCTGGACTGGAGAATCAACCATGAATATTTAAATTTGCTGATAACCTAGAAATATAACTCAAGATGTGCAGAGCAGCCACAGAGAGGTACTTACATTTCTTAAGGCAGAAATCCTCTTGGCTTCAGTGGGAATTTCACCTGAGTCGAAGCCTTAGGATCTGGTGCAATTGAATTAGGTGAAATGAAAAATAAATGGCTCTAGTGAAATAAAAGACCATTTAGAGTCGGGTTTTTATGTGCAACAAGCTGTGATAGTTGCAGTTACCAATGATAAATATGCCATTTCTAAGTCATTGATCTAAGGTACATATCTAACTATCTAATTTAGGAGTAAGATCCTATTCAAACTGAGTAGAGAATTCTGTCTTTTTAGAAAATTTATATGACTGAGAATTTTACTATATAGAGTTCCTGCTGAAGCTTAATACAGTGAATGATAACATATTTCATGAGTAATCTCACTGAAGTTAATCAAGGTGTAGTGAGAGAAAATGTGCCTCACTTGTCAGAACTAGCATCAGAAAACAATTTCTTTTGAGAAATAATGTGACAAGTGAAGAGAATGGAGAAAAACAATACATTGACTTTGTAGATGTTATTGTGTATTTAATTCTGACAAAAAGTCAGTTTTCCTGCATTTTTGCTTTTTCTGATGTAAGATTTTTTTTACCCTAAAACATTATGGTTTGAGAAGAATACTTTAAGATGATGGAAGTGATGCAACAGGAAAAAAAAAATGTAACCAACAAGATCTTTTCCCATTCCATTGATTTGATTTCATCACCACAAAAGCAGTAGCCACTTCCACATACATTCATTGGGCTGACATGCAGAGGAAGAGATCATGTCCCCGTTCATAATCCTTGGAAGGCGACTAAAAAGGCATAAATCACTTTCTTATGTGACTTTTGTAGATTGAAGCTTATGTACAATGAGTATAACTAATCCATTTATAGTGCTTTAGGAGTCAGGGTGAAAATATTAGTTAAACCCTTGGTGAAGGGAGTTGTCAACCTTTATTAACGGAGGTAGCCTCTGTAACATCTACACTTGTTGAATTTCAGTCCTTTGGAGTATCTGTTTTGGTAAGAGTTAACACCCGTGGTTTTCAACAAGCTGGCTCCAGGAAGATTGCGGAACTGGATTGTTGTTATACAACACTACAATGAAGAAAAGCCTAAACAGAAGGAGGTGGCTCTATGTAAAACCTAGTGAATTAAAACCAGTGTGTGGACCCAAGAAAAAAATTTTTCTTTAATATTGTACTCATGTACGTGCAGAGAGAATAAATAAAATGGGAAGTTTTGCCAGTATGGAACCTTACAAACTTTCTTTTTCCCTTCCAAGGCTTTTTTTCTGTATCAGGTGAAACATTTGTATTGTCCATAGCCTGTTTGATAGTGATGTGTCTGTTCTGGTGCAGAAGATCCGTGATGTACCCAAAGAACTCCTCATTGCAGTGGACTTTTTTCTCACTAATCCACCATCTCATGCCTGATGACATATTAAAAAAATCAAGAGTAATACCTGTTAGGTGTGTAAAAGGCCTATGAGTCTGCCTCCTAGAAAGTGCGGCATTAAAGCCTACTCCAGTTTCAGAGCTTGCTAGCTCACTGTGCAGATTCTTGTTGCTTTTGTTAGGCTTTTGTTCATGAATGTAGTCCCCAGAGAAAGAATATGCAAGATGTGAAAATAGTACCGCACTTAATGTAAGGTACATAGGAAGCATAAAAGTAACTTGGATTATTCTGGTTGAATGTTTTTTTTCCTAGTTCCCTTATGATTAAAGTAGCTTTAAAATAACAGTCATACTCAACCTCAATGACCTATGTGTTAAAGTTATTTTCAAACATTTTATAATGTTATGATAAAAATCTGTTCAGTCCTTCACATTTGCAGAAATAGAGTTCTTCCAAAATACATCAATCATTTTTCTGCTTTTAAAAAGAGAACCTCTGATTTAGCAACTCAGGCAGTTCAATAGCTGGAGTTTTCTATTTCTTAAGATGTGTAACATCTGAATTACTTCTTTCAACATGTAATATCTACTAAGTTGATCAGTCATTTCAGAGACAAACATAAATGGTAGAGTTTTTCTGTGAAAGAATGAAATCCCCTTTCTTATTTGATTTTCTTTTTTTTTTTTTTCCTTTTTTGAAGAGACATTCTCTGTATGCTGGCAATCTAATCTTTGGAATGGTACTCATTTATCTCTTCAATGAGACATAAAATGAAAGCCCTAAACACTTCTGGTCATTAAAGATCCAGTTGAACCTGTATCCTATTTCAGCTCAGGTAATTACATTTTGCCTTCTTTAGCAATGTCAGTCAGGAAATTTGAAATAGCTGTCTGGCTAGCATGGAGTGGCACCCATGCCTTAACTTTGTAGATGGCTATGTTTCTGTGATAAGTTGCAGATCTTTACAGCTTTAGATGGCAATTACATGGTTTTAAATGTGAATGACTTATAGGTGAAGTACAAGCATGTAGGTTTGCAAGAGTGAGATCAGCTCATCCACTTGTCCTTCTCATTGTACTGTCTTTGGAAGTAGTGATACTGCTGATATGGATGGCACAGTTCACCATGGCCAGTTATAGGTTCTTGCATGCCTACCACATCATCTTATTGTAAACTGGTAGGCAGTGGGGCTTGAGCTGAGAGAAGTGGAGGGGCACTCAAACTCTGATTAGGATCCCATCATCACCCTTGTGTGGCTGCGGCCACCCAGCTTCTTTTAAGCATACTGTTTTTTTGCCAACTTGGGCTGTAGGTACTCGTCAGCTTGAGAGATTAAATAGATTGTTCTGCTTTCCAAGATAGTATTTTAACAAGTAGCCAGGATTGGTCTGTCCTTCCTTTTGCAGTTCAGCCACTGACCTTGAAAACCAATGAAAGTTTTCAGGCTTCGAAATGAAATAACTTTGTGACCATGAGAAAAGGTTAATTCTTGATTGTTACCAAAATACTGAAACTGGTCTCCTGTTGTCAGTCAGAAGGTATGGCCAGTCCATGTATTTTACTTGCTTACATGACCCCTTATGAAGACTGAATTCCAGTGAAGAGATTATTTATGAAAATCTCCTAGGTTCCCATTTGATGCTTTGGAGCACAGGTGGTACTACAGTATGGGAGACAGGTTTAGCTGTTGATACTCTTTTATGTGAGGAAGAAATTATCTCTGGCAGTTCTTGGTGATTACATTTTCTGAAATGAGGCTGAATGCTTTCTCCGTTTTTGTGTTGGTTGGTTGTGTTTTTCTCTGTACCACAGACTGAGTAAAGGATGTCCCATGAGCTGTGTCAGCCCCTGCTGAAAAAAGTAAGTTTAGTAATGTGATAGGACAATTTATTTTTTTTCTGACAAATACTCATTCTATCTCTTTCTACAACAGCTGTCCTGTCCACCTTTTGTGGCAGCTCTACCTCTGGAAAGCCTATCAGTATGCCTAAAATTAATGGAAAAGAGGGAAAACACCCTTTGTGAATCCTACAGATAATGGGAGCAGTTTTGGGACTGGGACTGTCATTGCCTTCTACGACGTATCTTTCTGTCTCCAACTTTTAATTGTTTTGTTTCTCACCCTTGGAATGTCCAACACAGAACTTTTAATTTCTTTCTGTTAACTGTGGAGAAAGTAGATGTAATTCATACCTCATAAGTTTTCTTCAATTTTCTCATCTGAAATCATGTTTCTCCTCCAACTTCTGTAAATTTCAAAGCTGATGCAGTTTGTGAGATGTGTGTGCTGATAGCAATAACAACTCCCTCAGTGGAGTATAATGTATAAATTAATCATTTATAGGCTAGGCAGTCAGAGCCTGATAATGCCTAGATATTCCTAAGGCCTCCCATTTGAGATGACTGAGTCATATGTTTTTTTCAACAGAGCTCTGATTAATTTTTTTTATTCTATCTCCCCTCCCCCCATCTTTTCTCCACAGGTTTTATTAGGTGTATTCATTACTGAATAAGATAAAAGAAAGTTGCATGTGTAGATGGATGGTGGTAGGTGACTGAGGATACACAATCTGATCAATAAGGACCAGAATTTTCTGATATCTAATGTCTGTCTCACTGACTTGACTGTGGGGGATCTTTTTAGATCCCCCCATGATATATAACTTACAGACGTAAAAAGAATTAAGTACAAAATTACATAAGAAAGAGGTAGTCCACTTTCACTTATCTAGCTGCTACAGAAAGAAGTATCTCTTTGTTAAAGTTGTAGGTTGTCCTAGTGGCAGTTTCTTTACAGGGTGTAAATAAACTAACTAATGTGTTAAATCCATTATTATATCTTCTTGCTATAATCAGCACAATGAAATTGAACATTTGCTGAATAGTTTCAACAGTGAACTGATTCACTGTAAAAATAAACTGCAGTAGCTCCTTTGGAGGGAATTCTTTCAGGGGGAAGAAACATCCAAAATGGGAAATTATATCAGTGAATATGGCTACTCTGTTGACTTTTGTGGAAAAGTTGAAGACACCTCACTTCAATGCATTTAGCGTGATTTTTCCATGATTGTTAAATTCAATCTAGAAGAAACTTAGGTATATTACATTCACATTTCTAGATTTCTTGTTTCACTCTCCTGCAGTCTTAAAGGGCATAGACAGTTTTTCTAAGCCAATTTGAGAAATAAAATTAGGAAAGAATGAAGAGGATAATTTTGCATCAATCAAAGCTAAAAATGGCAAATTTCATAAGCTGCCTGTATGAACAATAAAAAATTTCAGTTTTCCACTGGAGGAAAGATACTATTTTTGGGACAGGAAGAAAAGGATCCAACTAAATTAACAAGTAACTCTTTACTTGTTTTTCTTTTCCCCGTTAGAATGCATCACTTTTTAATATAAATGAAACATGATACCTAAGATGAAGTACTGACCATATCTATACCATAATATAAAATCCAAAATACTTTGTGAATATATAAAGCCTTACAGTCTTTCTGGTTTCCATAACCTTTTCATTTATCCTGTCAGCTGTATTGAAACAGGCTGGGAATCTTGACTTATTAAATTTGGTGAAAAGCTATTTTATAGAAACTTACCTGGCAGAGTCATAAAAGGCTTAGTTGGTCTTTACCCCACTGAGGTGTCTTGCACTATGAGTAGTCATACTGATTTTATTTGTCTAGTAATGATGTAAAGCACAGCTCAGTGTAAGAGCAAGTGGTTGAAAATGCTAGCCAAGGATAAATTAATTCAAAAAGCATAATTAATAGAAGGAATATAAAGTGGTAATATGTATTCACAATAACATTTCAATAGTAACATTTTATTCCAAATATATGAGTCATTTATCTGACATTATAAACATCACTTTTTATAAATATTGAGCTATGCTGTAAGGTTGTGGTTTCTCTTTTAAAAAAAAAAAAAAAAAAAGTTATGTAACACTTAAGAATTATACTTGACTCATTCCCAAGTCAGTAGATGATTCTACATTTCTGGACTCAGAATGACACTATTGTTTGATCCCCAAAGATCAAAAGGTTCTAGTGAATGAATAAGCACTGCTGGAAATAGAAGGCACTGAATACCAATTTTTCATGGCTCTGAAGATTTTGACTGAAAGAATTTTAATTTTTACAAGAAAAAAAATAATTGTATTACTGTATAGTATCATAAAGTGTTTAAGGTGGAGATACAGAGAGTGAATGCACTGTGTATTTGTGTTCTGACATATCAGATCACACGTACCCAGAGAATAAGTTCTGCCTATTGAGGTATGTAAGCACAGAAGCAAAAGCTAAGAACAGAAGGTCTAATTCCAGATTTTCCATCTTGTGTATATCGTATATAATGGCACATTATGTGAATATTTGTATTGTTTTGAAAGCTGCCACAAGTATCGAAACAGAAGCTTCCTTAGCAAAGACCACCTTTTCTCTAGATTATGTAGAAAAGCACTGTCTTTAAATATATTTAGAGTGTTATTGGTTTATTTTTACAGCATAGAAGGAGGATAGAATGGGAAGAAAAACACATGACATTCCTGAAAGTTGATTGAGGAATTAGCATGGAACATATTTTATAAAGTGCATTGCATCAGATAGGACCATATAGTCTGTTTATAATCCCATTTAGGGAATAAAAAGAAGAAAAATTACATTGATAAGTTACATATTTCAAGCAAGCTTTAGCAGTAGATTCCAATTTTGAGCAAATCAGCTGTAATGATGTAATTCGATTGTCAGATTGTTAATTTAAAACAGCATCTTTTTTTTTTGTTGTACCATATAAAATAGCACTAATATGAGGGACTATGGCAATTTATGGACAGTTTATAGAGATTATTTTGTCTTTGGAAACAACTGTTAATGAATTTGTCATATAAAAAGGATGAAGATCATAGTTCTTTATCAATCTTAATAATCATCTACTTTATGAAATTCTGTGCAGCTCTTCTAAAACTGATGTAAGGCAAGGGGTGAACAAAGACCTGGTATAAATTCATCTCAAGTCTTGGGTTCCTTTCTATGAGCAAAAATTCTGAGAATTTGGTAAGGTCATCATCAAGGACACAGCTGTCTACAGACAGCCAGACATTGTCTGTTTCTTTGTGTTTTTAAAAGCTAAGGTAAAGCCTCCTTAAAAGACAAGTTTATCCTGGAAAGATTAATTTATTACTCTGTTATTAAGGACTGACTTGGCTGTATATGGTTCCTCTTAATTTTTGGAAAGAAAACCACAAGCAACCCCTTTAGCTGCCCCTGTATATTTTGTGGATATGTAATGTATGTATAATACAGCTTGTATATGACTGAAGTGATGTGTCTTTTAAGAACTCCTGAGAAAGGAGTGCAAAAATAGCTTGTAAATGTTGACAGATAATCACACTATTCATGATTTCTCATTTGTTTTGCTTCTACATTCCTCTCAAAAATACCCAGTGTTATGGTGAGCATTCTGTTGCTTCCAAAATTAATTTGAAAGTGAGATAATCTAATCGAAATTCAGTGTAAATATAAATACTGCTAAAATATGCTTTCAAGACTAACATAGGATTATATATGTACTGTGGGGTGTAGGTCATTGCTTGTTTTTGGAAAACAAGGATTTCTGTGTCCAAGTTGTACATTACTAATTCTAAGCCATAACTTGTGGTTTTTGTATACATTTGCTCTATGGAGATCAGTATAAAGTACTACATAGTCGACTACTTCTGATGTATTTTTCTTGTTTTCCCATAATGTATACTAGTGCTGAAACAACATATTCTAGTTCTGTAGAATTACACAAGTCAATCTGAGTAGCCTTCATGAGGAGTGATTTTTTTATTTAGTGTTGAAGAAGTGGAATAAAAAGCATGTTTTCACTATTCTAGTCAGGGTTTTATCTGTGGTGTAGCTTTGTGCACATTTATCCATTTTGTGTGGCTTAGGTGGGAGAGCATGGCTGGCAAAGGACATAAGGGCTGCATCATCAACTGAAAACAAGTGAGGAAAAGAGAACTTATGGTATGTTTCATTTGGTCATTCTGTGTGCATTGGTGTCGGACACAGCACCATTAGTTGCAAGACTGACAGTATAATTTTCCAAGACCTGTGGCCTTTTACCAAGAATGTTATTTCCCTAATAGCTCATCCGTATCTGTAAAGTTAGCTCCACAAGAGAACAACATGCTGATATGGTGCAAAACTTGAGTTTCTGGTTATCTATTTAATCTTCTCTCCATGATTTATTATCTTACCCAAATGTGGATTTTGAAAATATAAAATCCCTTTAGATGATTGCATGAATGGCTAAATATGCACGTTGGGTAGGCTTGTGTCAGAAAGGACTGTGAATTCCTTTTTTGGGGGGCTGAGGAGAGTGTCAGCAATGCTTGAAGAGAAGTAACTGAGTGTTGAAAAGAATTAAGATGCTCTTGAATTGTGGTATTTTGTTTTACTTTGCCTCCTTGGTTAAATGGATTTACGTGGTCATGGGGGTCTATAATGTAGCGTAGATAATTCTGTCGTTGTGGTGCTTCATAGATCAAGCTTTTGATTTCGTTGCTTGTCTGCTCTGAGCACTGATACTGAAAGTATTGCAGCATTCAGATGTGAGGATTTCTGAAATGCTGTACTGCAAATTTGGCTTCAGACTGTAAACATGTATTGTAACCATCCAAGAATTATCAAGTGAATAATACTGTGAAAATACTTTGGATTTAAAAACCCAAACATCCTATATATTTGACTTGTTTCTGTAATTTAGAATTCAGCATAGAACATAGCATATTACTATTTAAAAAGAGAGTCTTTTCTCTAAAAACCAATAAGTAGATGTAATTATTTTTTTACCAAGAGGTTTAAAAATGAGAAATTGTCTACTGGTGTGGAACTGTCCTAATGCTGCTGACTAATAATATATTATGGAGCTATATCTTTATAGAATACATTTCTGCCCTGTCATCTTTATTTAATACAGTCATTTCACCTAGGTTAAATTTTATTTACACTGTAATACAATTTATGTTATTGAATATGATTCTCATAAGTCCCTCATTCTGAGGGATAGATAGAGCACTACCCTGCAACTTGCCTTTATTGTTGGTGTCTTTATTATTGAAATCTTCTTACATCTGAAGTATATAAATAATGAAACTGTCAATAATTTAATGTCATAGAAAATCATCTTGGAACAAAAGCCAGTAATTTCAGGTGTGTATATCTTTGTGTGACTTTTTAGGCCCTTGTACTTCGCTAACGATATTACTTGTTTGCACTGAAACCAAGAGAAATGAGTTGCTGAAGATACTTCTGCAATGAATCTTCAAGATTTGAAAATTAAAAGATGTGTATTTCCTTTCATTAGCCTTTTCATTAACTTCAAGCTGTTTTGGCAGACTTTCTTACTCACTTAATTTGCTCTTGACTTATATTAGTATTAAGTCATGCTGTCAAATGCTATATGTTGTTTCTAATATTAAACTATATTCTATAACTGACTTTCAAGATTCCTGAAAATAATACATTTTTGCAGGGAAAACAATGTAGTCTTGCAACCCCAAATTTTTATGAGCAGGAAAAAAAGCCCACTTTGGTTTACATCTCTCGTTTCAGAGAATGCAGGCAGTTCCTTAGATTTATTTTCTTTAATCTTCAATATTCTGGAGACTTCTTGTTTTGAGTAGATCTGAAGATCCTGACAGCAGAGTACCCATAGAAATGGTAAGGACTCAGTGTAATGCAGACAAGTGGCAGGTGAACATCCTGCACACGGCTCGTGTTACTTGAGCCATCAGTTTTCTTTGACACTCTTTCATGCCACATCTTGTACTGTTTTTTGTTGTCCACTGGGGACAAAGGCTGGCTGCCACTTCTCTGTACTTTGCTCAGTGTGACCTGAAACAAGGCTTGAATATATGTCTCTGTTCAAAAGGGAAGGAATTTTAAATTGCTGATCCACAGACAGAGGGTGGAGCAAGCTGTCAGATTATGAATGTAGTGATTTTTGACTTCTGTCCAAAAGAAAACTCTTGTGATGATCTTGTGACCTCTTGTTTCTACCGCACTGTTAGGGAATTGCCTTCTTTGGTTGTTCAATTAGTCTGATATAACAGGTAGATGAGTAATACTATAGTAAGAGCAGTAAAATTCAGGTGTGTTCATTGTTGCCCATTATTATCTGGTCTGGGTTTTGTGTGTCTGAGTGAGATAAAATGGAGATAAACACAGAGAAGCCTCTTCACATAGAACAGCAGTGAAACTGAAAACGTGAGACATATTTCTCCAACAACATGTACTGCTTTCTAACCTCTATTTTATTGTATGAAAGGTAGATGTTGGTATCTGTTCTTAACTTAGATCAGAATGCCTTGAGGAAAGAAGTGCAGGAGATGTTTCAGTGGTTTGACTGCTGGAAGTCTGAACAAGAACTGTTTGAAACTGTTCTCATGCTTTCAGTTCTTTGAAACCAGATTGTTCACTTCCATGAGTACTATCGCATCGACTCCTCTGAAATTGTCATTTGTCTGCTACAAAAGCAATGCAAAATGGTGAACCATTGTACTCCACATGCAATGTTTCTTTTCCTGACTTCCAATTAAACTCACTCAGCTTCATACATTTAGCTGCTTTATTGATTTCTTCTTTTTTTTTTTTTTTTTTTTTTTTTTTTTTTTTTTGGTTTTCAATAGAAAAACATTCTGAAAATGTGGTTTTTACAACCTCCTTTTGTTTTGGCTATAAACTTTAATTGTTCTTTCTTTTCCTCCTCCTCCCTT